>PVJX010001583.1:0-156440 GCA_004027295.1 Dolichotis patagonum | reverse complement strand
TGAGGACCTCGAGCCTGTGCGAAGCCCTCTCTCCGGCCTCTCCGGCGGTGCCCGTCCAGCGCCGCCTGCCAAGGCTGCCGCAGCCCGCGCCTTCTGCTGCCGGGCCCCTTGTCCTGCCAGATCCGGCTAGCGACAGGTGACGGCTCCAGCCAGGCCAAGGCTGGAGTCTCTGCACCCGCCTGAGGTCGAGGGTGCACGCCGGCCTCTCACCGCGCGCGGGCGCAGTTCCTACGCTGCTCCTGCCCCCTCTCGACCCGGCTCTGGCTGGGCGAAAGCCCGCGGTCAGCCCCGGCCGGCCTCGAAGCGCTGGGAGCGGCAGCCTCTGCGGGGCTCAGTTCTAAGAGGGGTCCAGCGGGGAGGGTAAATATCCTCCGGCGCTTCCCAACCTCCGGATGGGTTTGCATTTTATGGTGCGATGATTCCCGCTTTGCAGCAAGGCCTGGCCACACCTGGCAAGTGTCCTGCCCCAGCCCTGAAGCTTCACGGGCCAGCTGCTAGGACTTCGGGTCATGCGTGAGCAGCCTTGATTAAAAATAAACAAAAGACAAAAAAGAAAAGAAAAAAGTTGAAGCATAGATTTCCAGCTCAAATGGCATGGTAGAATGTGGATCCCAACATCTGATTTTTATTATTTTATTATTGTTGTTATTTTTTACCTGCATACATTTTGAGTAAACGTAAAGCAAGCAGAAAGAGAAGGTGGAGGAAGGGCACCCTGTTGCCCCCTCAAGGAATGTTCTTTCCGTGGCAAATGCCGTGTACACTATGGCGCGAGTACGGCGCTGGGCAATTAATGCTACTGCTATAAAAAGCATGAAGTACCCTAAGTAGGAATAGCGCCTGTTCTATCACCTGTTCAAGCACCTGCGTGGAGTCCTGTGTGTCATACAGAGAGTGTGGTGTGGCAGTGTTACCTGGCTTAGGCCATTTCACAGCTTAGGAAACATAGGCAACTTAGGAATTAAAAATCAATGTGCACACTTCCTTCCATGCTGGACTCTTGAGTCAGGGGGCGGGAATAAGCTGACAGTAATGGTGACACCTGTAGGGAAACTCCTGGACATTTCATCACCGTGTCACACAGAGCTCTTGAGATTCATTTACAACTTGAGAGTGAAACCTGGCTTCTCAAACTAACACAGGATAATTCTCAGTATCTCATACTATTAAAACTAGAGTAAATTTCAACTGCAAATTAACAGGAATAATTGATCCGTTAGGTCCTAAATTGCTAAGATTGCAAAAATTCCGAAACATAGTTTACAGGAAATCTGTACAACTTTCCTTAGCTAGTCAGCTTCAGCAAGTGTCCAATCAGAACAGTAATTCTTCGCATATGAAATAATCAGGGATAAGTCCCATCGTTTATGGCTACAATTTTACTTCTAATAACAACCCTCAAAACACCTGAAATTCCAACGGGGAATAGTTCAAAAGTTATGATTCATCCATAGAATGAGATATTATGCAGTCATTAAATATTGTGAATATGTGAATAACAAGCACTGTCATATGCCTCATAAAGACATTTTGGTCCGTGACATGTAGCATATAGCAAGTTGGTTCCAAAAGATTATATACCTAAGTGAGGCATAGCCGTCTTAGCTGGTTAAATACCCTCCATGATACTCCCACGTTGACCGGACTCCCTGTGTCACATCTCTACGTGTGAATAGTGAAGATCTAGGGAGAATCCTTAAGTGAAAGAAAGCAAGATAGAAAAACATAGGTAGTATAATGCAAATGCTACTAAAAGAATACACATTTGCATTTTTAAGAAACTAAAGGAATTTATACCAAAAAGATAAGTCATCGCAGTCACAGCTGTTGATTGATTTAATTGTGTGATAGAAAATCATTTGGGGGTAACTCATAGAAAGTTAGTTAGACCTCCCTTTTTTCAGCTGTAAAATGAGAGAGATGGACCAGAATAAATTTAAAGTGTTCACCAACTCTAACATTCATTTATTCTGTGATGATCGCAGTACTTGTCAGAAGATGTTAAGAAGAATATAAACTGAGGGTGTTAGTAAGCATCCGCACCTGGTGAAAGCTATAAAAGTGTGATATGATGAGTCTGTTTTATACTTCTATATTTTATTTCTCTCTTCCTTACCTTTAGGATCTAGGGGTGGGATGAGAATAATTTTAAATTATGAGTTTACTTGAAACAACTTTCCAAGAAGTCGTTTTGAAGAATTCTTCATAAAAGAGAATATTTGTTTTCCTAAATTATTCCAAACTTATTCTGTTCCCCTCCCCTCCTGCCTTGCTGATTAGACCCCTGACGAGTCTGGGTTGTGATGCCTGTCCAGCGCTGGGCTACACGAGTGAACTGATGGCCTGGTATGTGTCTGAATGTGCCCTGAACCTAGGCCAGCCCCAGACGGGCACTGAGGAGCTGCAGTCTGCTACAAAGAATCAAGACTGAGACCCTGAACTCTGAACCGTCCCCTCCTGGATCCCAGTAAGAGCACAAAGTCACCTAAGTGACTGTCAAGGCTCCCGGGTGCACAGCAGACTGTTCTCAGGCCCCCTTCTGCTCAGCCTCACCGCTCAGCACCCACGGGAGCTCAGACAGTGTGTCTGCGTCCCCCCACCGCGCAGTGCTTCTTGTTCCCTCTTCCAGGAATGCCATCTCTCAGTCCAGGCGAAGTGAGGTCATTTCCTTTCCAGTCACATCTTTTCTGAGAAACCATCTCATCCCTTGTCAGACCCATCTGTCTCTGCTGCTGCACATCTCCTGTGTTCCTCCCTTCAAACTACACCATCTTACACCTTTCCCTTCAAGTCATTTATTGCTCACAGGTAGAGGTTTCTTGTGCTTGATCCCATCCCTAGATTAGCATGTTTTAGAGGGGTGAATAAAAAAATCTAAAAGAATTCACTTGAGATGAGAGAGAAGTTTCTCATGATAGAAAACAGCAGAAAACCAATAAGCAGCAAACAAGTACATGATCTGGGATGCGTGTGTGAGCTGCCCTCTTAGAGACAATGACTGCCCTGTTTCTAAGTCAGAACTCAGCGGGAATGCACAGTAAAGGGCCAGAGAGACACTGCAGCCTTTTACAAATGTATCGACTTGGAATCTTCTCAAGTCAGAGTTCCTGTGCCTTGGGGACACTCAAAGCTAAACCAACTCTGTCACCTCTGCTGTCTATGTCAGCATTTTCCAAACTACATTTGTGAATCATTGCTGGGTTAGGATCAGGAATTTTTTTAAGCAAAATAATAAAATATACAGAAAATATCAAAGAATGCTGCATGTATTATTGTGTCATAAAACTTTCCCTTCTGCATGTAAGTATCACTTGCCATGCAGATCCACTGTCAGTGGGGCTTTGTCCATGTCCCAGATAGGCTGCCTCCGATTGAACAGCACCAAGGCTACCATGCAGAGGCACAGTGACTCCTCACGGTGTCCGAGTCCTCTAATGCTGGCCACAGCTCACGGGAACCTGTGAGAACTGCCGTGGGGTCCTGAGACTCAGCTGGCTCGTGTATCCTGGAGTCCAGTCATGCTTATTCCCCAACCAGCTCTGCCTCATTTTCCCCTGAAAGACACGAATCCCTGCTTCTTCACAGGGTGCTGAGGGAGTGGAGGTCTCTGTCTTCTACAGCTTCTTTGAGCTGGAAGGGGCTCTCGACCCTACTTACTGGGGATTATGGGCTCCCCAGCTACCTGGGGTGCATGGCTCGCTGGCTGGAAACCCTGCCAAAACCCCACAAGAACAGAATTAGTGACATTTGAGCTGCCTGTTTGATCGCAGAGAAAAACTTTACTGTTAACCCAAGTATGGGGAGTAGGTCAGATTTCCACACTTCCTGTAGAAAAGAGTGTATATTAGAGAGGCATGCCAGATAAATTAGCAAGAATTTGAGGGTCATGGCTTTCACAAGATCCTTTTTATATATATGTAGCAGCACTGGAGTTTTGCTTTTTGAAGAGAAATCTCAAGTTTGTCAGAGGCTCACGGGAGCAGCTTTCTCCTTTGGGGTGATCTTGTGTTTCAGACAGTTCAGGCAGACCCGGCTTTGTTTTAGAAAGATAAATCCAGTTATGTGCCTCTGCCGCCTTTACTGCAGTGGGGGTGGCAAGGATCACCAAACAGGGGCCTTTCTCTTTTGACTTTACCTGGTCTGGGGGAGTCCTCTCCTGAAGTTTTTATGAGCACTTGGTCTGTCTCCAGAATGGACACTAGGTGGTCCCCCTGGGCCAGGAGCTGGCAGGACTCTGCTCCCACACATTTGGACAGCCTGCTGTGCAGTAAGTCCTTCGTGAGCAAGTGCCGATCTGGGAGAACGTTCATAAATCAGGTCGGTTCCTACATCTGACAAAGTGAGCCTTGCACACCACTGGCACAAGTGTACAGTGAGATTGCTTTGTGCTTCCTAACAGTCCTCCGCACATCACCACTGCTTTTCCTCTTGCTTCTGGTCACCCTGGGCTCCGATGGAGCACTGTACCACTGTGCACTATCACACTGCACATGGAGGACACAGCAGCATAACAGTGGCATTGTCTGGATAAGAGCTACTTCGGTGATTTGTTAAAATTTGAGTTCTATTTGCATCTGTGAAAATTCACAACTCAATTGTTCATAAGGTGGGGACTTACTGTGCTTGGCCCAGATTAATGAGAGGTTGTAAGAGTCCCATGGTCTCTAAGTCCTATCAGAGGACAGAAATGGCCTCCCATACAGCATCTCAGATGGACTCTATCTCAGCCCAGGTCTGGGCATGTTATGATTGGCAGCAATCAGAGCCAGGACTCTGACATCTCTTGGCAAAGTTTCGCCAGAGCTCGCTTTAGGTCTGGCTGGCTCTTTCTTTTTTTCCAGAGGATTGGGGCTGCTAAATGGAATGAAGGCAGAACTTTATTCCCGAAGCCCTTCCTGCTCCCCGAGTTATTTGAGAGGTAAAGTGTTATGTGAGAGGTCCGTTGGCACTCTGGAGGAGCTGGGGTAGTACAAATCCGGGCTGATTTCTTTCAAGCACCTTGACTAACTCCAGCCTTTTCTGAACAGGTGGGAGAAGCTGCAGCCCAGCCCAGCCCACACAGGTGTCAGTGAGGACCAGCACCTGGGTAAATCCTCCACACGGTGGCGTCCGGGCAGAGTCTAGTTCCCAGAGCCCTCTGCCCCATGTCCCTCTCCTCTCTACAGAGTCTCATGACGGAGGTGGATCGTGCCTACCTGGGTCATCGTGGACACAGAGTGGGCAGGCTTTGCAGACCTGTCGGGGGTTTGCTGCCAGTGCTAGCCCTGCAAAAACTCGAGTGACCATTTTCAATGAAGCATCTCTTGCCATAGGAAGGAACCTTGAAGTGTTTTTAAAGCCTTCCACTGTGTCCCTTGAAGACGGGACACCACCAGAGTCCCTGTTTAATTCCTTCTTGTTCTAAGGCCCATTTAGCTTCCTAGCGGTTATAGACTGGTTTTAGTGGTCCCTAAGGAACTGGGAATAGGGCTAGAGTCCTACAGAACTGTAGGGCTGCCCTTTGGCTTCCCTATCAGCCTTTTGATTTCCCAAGGAGACCTCAGACGTGTCCTCCTGGTGCCCTTTACAGTGAATGAGTGCAACCCGTGTGGGAAGATGGACGGCCCCTAGGAGCTCTTGGGCTCCTTCCTGTGCTTTATAGATGACTGTTTATTGGTCAGTAGGCCTCTTTCTTTTCAGACTGCTGCATGGGCATATAGCACCAGACAGACATATTTGGATTTTGAATAGATACTTAACCTTCTGCCTTTTCCTAAATCCAGTGCATGAATAAGGGCCATTAGCTCTTCCTTTTGAGCGCAGGCTCCTGGAGGAAGAGATTTAGCCTCAGTGACCTGTTGTGAGCTGACAGTTGCATACCCTGCCTTTTGTCCTTCTTGGACAAAGCTGCTTCCATCGGTGAATCACACCTCCTTGGGATCTCAGCAGGGCAGGTCACTGATGTCCTACCTGCTTGCATAGTTCTGGGAGATCATTTGTTTCCAAGAGCGACTAACTTCTAGGCAGAGGAGGAGTAAAGAATCCACAATCATGGGCCCCCTTGACCCTAACTATGCCTATAGTTCTAGAGGAGGGTTTTCTGGAGAAGTCAAATCAGAATTGAATTGGTTCACCCACGAGGTCCAAGGTTACCCAGGATTCCTCAGAGGAGATGGTAATGTCTGTGGGTAGGGTATTGTAGGTTCCCCTGGGCCTTCTCAGTAGATGAGGGTTTTGGCTAGCATAGGCCTTCTCTGGGAGTGGGGAACGTTAAACTTCCAGTGCCACAAGTCAGATGTATTACCTCCCTCACATACAGAGCAGGGTCCAGGTGGAGGCTTGGTGCATTACCATGCCCAGTGTCCAGTCCTCTTACACTTGAAACAGCAACCTTAGTTGTCCCTGGGTTTTTCCTTGGACAACTTGCACAAATGTAAATCCTTATCATAATCATAGCCTTTGTCTTTTGTCCCTCTTCTGAGTCCTAGCTGTTAAACAGAGAAAAGGCTGTGTCCAGCAGTTGGGCCATAAGTGTCTACAGGGCCATCTGAAGATTTTACAGCTTATTCTGAGTATCTGGGGCTGCAGATTAGAATATCATTTCATTCCAATTCCAACAGAAATCGGGATGTAAGGGGAAGGGCCATGGGAAGAGTAGCTGGCACGTGGTCCCAGTTTGGTGCTGTCGAAGGAAGAGCAGCCTCTCTGCGGTGGTTTCCTTCCCTTTCCAAAGCACATCGCTCATCTGCATAGCTCCTGGCCTCTTGTACAAATATCTGTCTCTCATCTGAGGTCTAGAAAGTGGCCAAAATGAATTGAGCATTCCTGAGTGTCTTAGAGGAAATGGGCCTGATTTATTGGCCTGAGAACTATGGGAGGAGGTCAGAAGACTTCTCGGTGTCATCGTATGGGTCAGAGAGGTCCAGACACCCCTGAGAAACCAGTGAGAGTCTCTGAAGAGGGTTGTCCAGGACATCTATCTTTTTGCCCCAGGGGCGACTCCAACACCACAGTTCCGGAGCATTCTCTTTGATAGAGAGTCTCAAAAGCCTGAGATAAGGCATTGCCTTCCATCTTTTACGTGTCAAGCAGAAATGCTGTAACTGGGGAGTAACCTCATAGTGTAAAGTACCAGGCCATGTCTTGCTACTTCCTTTAGTACTAGACCAAAACCATATTTCAATAATAGATAAACTATTCTGGGATCAAACCTTTCCCACCAATCAAGGACACAGTCTAGTAGCGAAGTCAGTAGAATCTGCATGGTGATGAGATCCAAGAGGCTTCCACTGGCTCTTCCTGGGGCTATGGAAAGAAGGAGACAGCTAGGTGTCAGCTCCTTAAGATGGCATCCCATGTAGAAGAAGACCCAAGGGTCCCACGATGGGACCACACTAACAAACCAGACAGATGTCTTTATTCAAAACTTAGGGGGATGCCACATCATTAAGTAGAGAAGGAAACCTCACCTAGGGGGCTTTGGTCTCCATATCAGGGTCTGTTAACTCATCAGGGAGAAGGGGGCCAAGCCACTGGCTTGCCTTACCTACCTGTCCCTTATCTCCTGGGAGGTAAGGGCAAAACTTCCCCCAAGCAAAGTTTCCTTAGCTTCCAGTTGAACCCCTTGATGGCCTGGCTTGCATTTCAAGTCCTTCAATGATTCTTTACTTAAGTAAAGTGAAATCATGTGGGAAAAACACCTCTTTCCTTTACTCCAATAGTAAAGAGACTAAGAATGGGGATGGCTCTGCCTTTGTGTATCACAGTCACTTCAGTTACGTTTTAAATGCTGTTAAATGCTGTTCTGCTCCAGCCAGCAGGGACAGGTTTTTTAATCACTTGCGTTTTGTTAGAAAAACAAAAACAAAAAGAGAACTACTTTTTCCGTGGGTGCTTGGGTAGGGGTGGAGCCAAACCAGGTAGGGGCCCTACTAGTACCAGAAACTTGGCCTCGGGTGATGCTGGGTGCCATGGGATGGTCATCCCTGCTGCAAACAGGCCTTTCCAGCCATGCCCATGGTTCTAGACCTCCAGGGCAATTGGGCATCACCTGCCTACTCCTCTCCTTGCCCATTCAATCCACCCCACCCCATCCTAAAGCCAAATGAGTTCTTAAAGTAACCACACACATTTTTTCTCTTTTATGCAAGAAGAAAGAAAGAGGGCCCTCCCTCTGGTTTTCCACAAGCCCACATGTTCTCTAAAATCAGAGACTTGGCTCATAAGGCCAGTCACTAAAAAAAGAAGAAAAAAAAAAGGTGGTTGCCTGTGATGCAAGCCCACATCCAACCACATGGCAAGAAAAGATGGCAACCAATCACATGGCAATACAATATGGCAGCACCCTAAACAAAAACAAGCACACTAGAAACAAAAGCTATTTGCAAACTTGGGTAAGTGGGGACCAGGTGAATTTCCAAAAAAGGTAGCAAAACACACAAACAAAAATGCCAACCACATGGCCTGCCACAGAGTGAGTACAAGTAGGGAAAAAAGTCTATTATGGCTAGGAGAAAAACGAAAACTATAGATTCCCTCCCCCCATCTCCCCAGAAAGACAGCAAACACTTCCCTGCATGTTACAAGAAGAATCCCCTGAATTCCCAGCCTAGGGGAGAGAGTGAGGAAAAAAAGAGAGAAAAACAAAAATGTACACAGTGGGTCTTACCTGGTCACCTGGTACCTCAGTCCTTTCCCCTGGCTGGCACGCCAAACAATGTTACTGAGTAGCTCTATTTAAAAATGGCTCACCAGTTAAATATCACCAGGTTCTTTTCATCTTGAGCAAAGAGTTGAATTAAACAAGCCAAAGATGGTGCCAAATTTCATTTGAAAAGTTAGAGTGGACACTAAGGGAGAAACGGGAACTGCAAAGTGAACTTGAGCTGAACAAAAAAGAGGAAAAATTAAAAGCAACATGAAGGTACCCTAAAGGACACAGGGTGGGCTATCGTGAAGAAGCATGATACCGAGTTCTTCAGGGTGTCTGTGTCCTTTTATGCCATCCACACCTCATGGGGACCTGTCAGAACTACTTTTGGGGTCCTGAGATTTATTGGGTCCATGTATCCTACAATCTGGTCACACTTCCCCAACCAGCCTCACCACACCCAGCTTTGCCTCAGTTGGTACAGATGATTCTAAATTTTCTAATTCATTTTTCTGAGTCCAACATTTTCCCAACTTTTCATTCAATTTTTGAGTCTAATATAATCTCTAAAATTAATTAAATCCTCTCTTGCTTTGTGCATAGCTGTTTCCCATCATCTGGTGGAAAGAGCCAATGGACTAATAATGGATATTTAGATGAATCAATAATAATTGTGGTGGGGGTTGTTTGTACTCAATATCTGTTTTTCTAAGGCCATCAACATGTCAACAGATTGCCCCAAAATATTCCTGCCTGAGGTTGTTATATAACTTTTACCAAAAAGACTAGAATTGTAGACAGTGAAATCTGAAGTCAAATACACATGACTGTGAACAGGCAGGAATTGTTTTTGAACCTGATTTCCCATGAAAATTGAGGATCTTAATAATCTAAGAAATAGAAATCTCTAAGATGAGAAGTTGGAGGTTTTTATTTTGATTGTCTTCATTTCATTTGCGCTGAAGTTTCCTACTGCACTTATATCATTGTCCTCATGAAGAAATAAATGTTGATCTATACACATGTACTCTTCTCTGCTCTTTATGCTTTTATAATCATATAGAAGAATGAATGAAGTTTGGGCATGGTGGCACACACTTGTAATCCCAGCACTCGGGAGGCTGAGGCAGCAGGATTGTTGCAAGTTGAATACCAGCCGAGGCTACAAAGTGAGCCCAAGGCCAGCCTGAACTGCACAGCAAGACCCTATCTCAAAAAGACAAAAAAGAATGTGTCTTGGTAACTTTTCTCTCATTGCTGGGAAAAAATACCCAATACCCAAAATGAAGGGAGAAAATGTTTATTTAGCTCACCATTTGTGGCCATTTCAGCCCGTAATCAGCTGGCTCCAAGGCAGGGTGGCTTGGCATCAGGGCAGTACTTCAAGGCAGCAGCCAGAGCAAAAAGAAAGAAACAAGCCTGTTCTCCTCCCTTACATTTTACACAGGCCACCCCCTCTCCAGGGCTGGTGTAGCACTCACAAAATCTCTGTGCCCCTCTCTTGTAGCACACAGAGGTGAGAAATTAGCTTTTTCTCACCTCTATGTGCTACAATAAGACAAACATTTTTTTCACTCTATCTGGAAATTTTTTAACACAACAGTAAACACTTGCAAACTTCACCTAAATTCATTAGGTGAATATGTGGGTTCAGTTCCTAGCACCACCCAAAACTGTGTATGAAACCATACAAATCAATAGCTTAGTTGTCTAGTAGTAGCATCCTCGCCATAAGTACAAGAAACATTGCAAGGAGGCTCTGAGATAGAAGAGAGAGGTTGGACTGGACCCTGAACTCAATAAAGAAAAGTGAGCTATAGCCTAGGAGCAGGTTGGGCATCAGTAGATGGAAATGCTAAGAGGAAACCTCAGCGACACGGGAGACCTGGCAAAATCCACTGGCCAGGACTCTTGAGGAAGACAGAGCAAAGCAATTAGACATCACTGAAGATGCGAGGGATAGTAACCTATTCCAGTATCCAAAGAGACCGATCTGTAGGATGGCAGAGGCTGGTCAAACTGACTCAGCAGGACGCTTGCTAAAATCACACAATGCAAAGATAACACAGCAGTCCCAAACTCAGGGCCTAATTGAGAATAGAGTTCAAGGGAACCTAAATTTGGTCAAGAAGCAAAAATTAGGAAGAAGGACTAGAAAGAAAGAGACACAGACAGATAAAAAACAAAACACCCAGAGATAAAAGGCACCCGTGGTTTTTGCAGTGCTGGGGTGACGTTTTTGCTCTTGGTCTACACAGGCCAGCCTGGCTCTCCTGTACTAAATTCGTTCTTTCAGTGTATTGGACGGTGCTCATCCCTGAATTTCAGGGCGCCAGCGGAGAATGAGTCAGTGTAAAACACTTTGACTTCCATGGAAGCCTGTCGCCCTGACCCACCTTCCTGGTCCCCTGGTCCAGCTTGTCTTGCCCCGAGGTGGCTCCGGGTCTGCACACCCTCCGCAAACAAGGCCCTGTGCATGCGCAGACATGGTGTTTTCCACCCTCGGCAACTTGGGAACAAACCCCAGGGTGGACAGGAAGGTTTACGTGCAAGTGCTTGAAGCCTGTCTTCATCTCCTTGACCTCATGACCACTCACTCACCCGGCGAGTTCCAGAGTGGTTCGGTATCCCCCACTTTGGGAAACACTCCCTCTATTACAGGCTCATCCACTTGCTGTGGCTTCACCTTGGAAACCTGAGCGAGCCGGGTGTGCTCCTGGCACAGACACGCGAGCGCTTTGCAAAGCACTTGAGGTTCATGATTGCCTTTACTTCTCAGCACACTGAGGCTGCTGGCAGAGTGCGGGCTGCAGCCAGATCTCCTACTCCCTGCTGGACAATCTTTGTGTCACACGGGGTGGGGGGCACTCAGTGTCACCGTAGGCTTTGCTATAACAGCAGATGTGTCAGCCCCGGTCAGAGTCAAGGACACGAGGGCCGGGAGGAATCTTCATGTAGTGCCAGCTGCTGAGGATGGGACCAGAGAACAGGCCATATATACATGGAAAGGTGTGTGCTGTGCACTGATGCCATCAGACTGCCTGACTTCCTGGCCACTGCAAACCCACCTGGTGACCACCGCTGCCTCCCGGAACCTTGTGTGGAGCCTTTGTGTCGGACTGAGGAGAAAAGCTGACAGAGAACACTTGGGATCCACTTGGTACTGTGTGTAAAAACCGGTCAAAGACAGGCCGAAACCCCAGTCACACACCCTATGACTCTGTTTATACGGAAAGCTCAGGTCAGGCAAACCCACCAAGGGAGGGAGAGGGGTCTTGCACCTGCCGGAGGCTGGGGGTGGGAAAAGGAGCAATGGTGTCTAATGGGAAAGGGTTTATTTTGGGGGTGCTAAGATGGTCCAAAATTAGGTTATGGAGACTGTTGTACAATGTTATAAATGTTAAATACTGTACATGCTTCAAAGCACAAAGCCATACAGGTGAAGCTGGTGAGTTTTACATTACGTAAATTTTATGTCAATAAGGCTATTTAAAAAAGACTCACTCATAGGAACCATGGCTGGCTTTATTTTTAATTCAACTCTTTCATGTTAATGTTACACAAATAACTTTAATATCAACAGTGATCAACTACCACTGAGCTAATACCTTCACATGCATTTTATGACTTAATTCTTCCAACAACGCTGTTAAATGGGTTATTAATTGTTCCATTATACAGACAAGGAAACTGAGACTCCGGGAAATTCTGTTACTTGCCTGTTGTTACATGGTCTCATAGGAGGTTGTACATCTGAGAATCAAATCCAGAAACGTTGGACTCTAAAGCCTTTGGGATAGAAATGGGGTTTATTCTTTATTTCCATGATGATTATTATTGTATGTAGTAAAGACCACTTGGAGAAAACAAGCAGAAGTGTCTTATTTGTGAAATGCCTTGAAATATTTGTCTTGATGAAGCAGTTAGTATCATGACTTTTTTGTGAGGGACTAGGGGTACAATGGCACAATGCCCCCTACTCACCAGTAGCTGTGTTTGGGGTGCACACAGGCACACACGCATGAGCACACACACACACAAGCCAGGAATTGCACGCAGGCTCCTGCACGTGTAAATGCACGTTCTAGCACTGAGCTAGGCCCCGAGCATCCACAAGGCAAACCGCAGACTTGTAAATCTGCCTGAGCTCATGGTTCTGGGCCCCCAGTCTGGATAAAATTGTGTCCCCAAGGTCTTGTGGAGCTGGACATGTTGGCCAGCATCTGCCAGCCTTCAGGAGTTCCCGTGCTCCCAAGACTAGCTGAACAGGATGGTACCAGCCAGGTTTCCCTACGTGTGCATTTAAGTATGCCAGTTCTCTTTCCTTCCTGCAAAACAGACTTGGCTTCACAAGCTGTAAGAAGGAAGTGCCACTTGGCAGAGTGTAAACTCTCTCCATATTTGGTAATGCAGTTCCCTCTCTCGCTGGCTCCGGCAGGCTTGCTCGCCTCTCTCTAAGCAGGTTTCCAGTTGCACTTCCAGATGGACTTCATCTGGCCCTCTTGTTACGTGAACTTGATGATGACTATTTAGACTGCTTCGATCATTCTTCCTCTAACTTTAGCCATCAAACGCATCTAAGGGGTGATACCAACTGCCAAGTGCATCAGGAGCTCCTCAGCCGTACTCTTTGCTTGAGGTTGGCAATACCACTCGCCCCTCCAGCACGCATCCTTCTTCCTCTGTATGGAGACTTTCAGGCATTAGGTAGCCATTTCCTGCAGAGCTGTCACATCTTTCCTTGCCTCACTTCAGGCCAGAGATCTGTCTCCCTCGCATGGAGGGGGACAGGGTAGAAAGGGCTGCCCGAGGGAAAATGAATTTGAACCCCAGAATTTGTGGCCTTGTTTAAAAAAATGAAAGTGTACTGCTCAGGTGGAAGCCACCAGTGAATGCTGAATAAAGCAAGCTCATTCCAGCACTGGTTGTCAGCCAAAGATTTGTGCAGTGGGGTGTGTGTGTGTGTGTGTGTGTGTGTGTGAGAGAGAGAGAGAGAGAGAATTAGAGGCTAGGAAGAGCTTTATATATTTGGCATATTTAAATATCAACTTTTCCCACATGTATTAATGCCCACTGCCATCTATTTTACACAATGAATCTTTCCAGAGAAACCATTCATGCTAATACTTTATTCTCTAGTACATTCCCACGTGAGCCTGACTTCTTATAAACTCTGCGGATGTTTAACAAGCACCAGGTTTTTACCTCCTAGCAGTAGACAGCTCTCAGAGTTAAATAAAGGCTGATTTTAATGTAGATAAGCAAGACTAAGAACACAGATATTTGCCTGGCCAGGAAGTGGAAGTCATCGACTCACTGGTAGGGGCCAGATGCCGAGAACAGAGTGTTTCAGGGCCCCATGTGACCGCTTTCCAGGCATCTTCTTAAATTGCCGGTTGTTCTCTGAGGTTGACAATAAAGCCAAGCTGGAATATGCTTAATATCCATGCAGAACTTTGCTGAAGATGGCTTTGGTTTTCTGGTATTCTCATAAAGCCAAGCAAACTTAGTATTTTAATATTGTCAGTTCCTTTCCTGTCAGAGAAACCAAAGCAAGAAGCAAATAAAAGAAACCAGGCGATAAGCGCTAAAAACGCACACAGAGCAGAAGGCCAGAGCTTTTATTTTGGAGAGGAGTGAAGCGAGTTGCCCAGGGTTACAAAGGCCGGTGCACCCATGGAGGGCGTCCTCATTCACCCAACGGTGTGACTCAGTGCCAGGAGCCCCTGCGCAGGGACTCGGTCTTTCAAGCTAACATGGATCAAGATCCACCCCAGGGAGTATGGCCGCCCACGCAGGGCCCTCGGTGGCAACGGGAGGATGCGAGTCGGAGGTTCACAGAAAGCAGGGAGCCTGGAAGAGGACCCCACGCACCCTCCCGAGCGCAGAGGGGAGCAGGGAGCAGGCCAGCAGGTGCCCACGTCCCCTGGCTCCTCGGGCACAGACCTGCTCGCTCTTGGCCTTGAAGGGTGGGCGGCTGGAAGCACAGAGCAGCATTTGGGGCAGCGACGCTCAGCGTGGGCAGCGCTGGAGAGTCGCTGAGATTTCAAGACATCCAGAGGCCGAGGCCACAGCACAGGCCAAACCCCGCCCGTGTAGGTTCCAGTGGCCGCAGTGCGTGAGCACAGGGGAAACTGCAGCTCGAGTGGGCCTGGTTCAGGCCAGTTAGAGGGACCCGGCAGGCAGATGACCCCTAACACTGGCGCTGCCTTCCTTTCTCGCGGGGCGGTCAGAAAGGGGGTGGCATCCCTTCTTACACTACGGATGCTTGCTGACTGATTTTGTGGTAGCGGGGACTGAGCATAGGACCTTACCAATGAGCTATATGCCCAGACTTTTTTTTTTTTTTTTTTTTTTGAGATAGGGTCTAAGACTCTAAATTGCCCAGGCTGGGTTCAAACTTTAGTCTTCCTGCCTCAGCCTCCCAAAGTGCTGGGATTACAGGCATATACCACCATGTCCAGTTCTTTTTGTAGTTACATGGCCTCCATGGGATGTATCTTGAGTCTGGAGCACCTAGGTAGAGGCCACCTCTAGTTTTGCTTTAATTATTGCTACAGAAAATATCACCCTGAAACTCTGTGGTTTACACGGACAGTGACTTATTTCTCACCGTTCTGTGGGTTGGTCAGTCGATTCCTCCGCTGACCCTGCAGGATTCCTCACACAGCTGCGTTCGGCTCTCCTGAAGGACGGCAGTTGGCCACCTCCTGGATTCCCTTCCTTGAGCTGCTCACCGTCACAGTTGACAGGTGGCTTCTGCAGCAGCCCAAGTGAGCGTCCCAAGAGAATCAAGGTGAAGCCACAAGCTTAGGCCGAGCCTTGGACACTGTGTAACCTGACTTCTGCATTTTACTGGTGAGGACAAGTCTAGTGACAGCAGACTACGCCTACCGGCCCTGCTAGTAGACAACAGTCCTACTAGAAGATCTGTGCATCTCATAGACCTCTCACTACAGGCGATGTGCTGACTGAGGACCTCAGCAGCTAGGCTTCAAAGTCCATTGCTGAATTAGTGCAGAAGCCACAGACTAAATACTAAGGCAGGCCTTGGCGTGAGAGACACAGGTTCCTTTCCTAGCCACCCTGGGCCTCAGGATTCCCCAGTGCCCTCAGCAAACCTTTCTTAGACACTTTCCCCAGAATTCTCTCCTCTCCCTTCACTCAGGGCTGGTCTTTCACCGTGGCCCCATGGCTCAACTTTCTCACCTGCTTCCCTCCACAGTCTCACCCACCAACGAGACATGGTTTCTCCACCACGCGTCTGCTTCACGGGGAGACGGATTAGCCTAACAATTCACGAGGCTGGCAGAAGTCAAGGGAGGAGCAGCGCAGTCACTCTGCAGAGAAGCACAGGCAGAATTGCTCCTGTTGTCTTTGTAAGCCATCAGCTGTGCTTTCCCCTGTAACTCTCAGCCCAGACAGCTGGCTGGAGTTGCTTTTCTTCCTGGCCCCATGTGTGCATGTGATTAATTCCTTGCCTATCAGGCATCACCACTGGCTTATGAATGAGTATATGACCTGGTCGGCACCAATGAGAAACGAGACTTTCACTGGGGCTTTTGCGAAAGAGAGGATTATCTTTCCCATTGAACTCAAAAGAAGGAGCCTGTGAAGCTACAGCCCTGGAGCCTCCATGCAGATTCATGTTCCAGCTTGTTTGTTCCAGGCCCACCTGTGCTCTCTTCCTATGGTTCTACAGCAAATTACAGTACCTTGTGGTATAAGAGAACACATTCATTATCTCACTCTTTCCGGAGCTCAGAGCCTTGCTTAACTGGATCTTTGGCTCAAAAGCTCACATTGAAATTGGAAATCAAGAATGTCCACATTTCTGAGCCTCATCTTGAGGCTGGGATGGGAAAGAATCTGGTCCCAAGCTCGCTCAGGTTGTTGGAAAAACTCACTTCCTTGAACTTATCTGCCTGGGGTTCCGGATTTTCGCTGCCTGCTGGCCACAGCCACGCTCCAGCTCCGTATCTAGAAGCTGCCCCTAGGTCCTTGATGTGTGGCTCTCAGGATGCCAGTCGACTTCTTCCAAGCCGGCAGGAGGGCCGCAGAATCACAAGCCTGACCTGACACCTCTGTATTTTCCATTGGTTACAGGCCCTGCTGAGGGAGGTGGAGCAGGGGCCAGTGCATCGCTGCAGGGGTTCTCCAGCGCTTCTGTTCCGCTGCCAGGTCAAGCCAGCCTCTCTCTTAATGCTGAGACCTGAAGTCCCTTCTCCGGCCAGCTCATTACAGTGAGTGCACACTTAGATAAAACGGCCACAGCTGGACTCGGTTTTTAACATCAGCCTCTTGGATTAGTCCCAGGCGTGCAGACTCGGTAGGGCACGCTCGCCTGCCTTTGCTCCTCACCTCCGGAGCTACCCGCTCTGTCTCCTTTGCAGCACAAGCGAGCAGGTGTTTTCTGGATTAAGTTTCCATAAATGACACTGATGGAGACAGTCACTAGGTGTTGGAGCCGTTGAAGCTGAATACACGTGCAGGGCTGTGGTGTGGCCATGGCTGAACTGAGAACTAGGAGATGCCTCAGGGGGTAAGACAGGCCACAGCTGAGGCCACATGGAGACTTTCTCCAGGGATAGTTCTCCTTAATTAGCATCGTCTGTTGCTTGGAGGGGTTCTTGAACCCCTCCCAAAGTCCTGCTCAGGTTTCCCGAGTTTTGCACCCTAACCCCTTCCTTCTTTGAATAAATATGGGCCGCCCAGAGATAGGGTGTGTCTCAGCCACCAGAGTTACAAACTCTGCAGAGGAGTTTGGTCCTCCTGGAACCCTAAAGATCATACTGCCTGTCTCATTCATTTGATCTTTCGCCATGCACTGGTTTGGGAGATTGGGGATCTAGGTACAGACCCCAACAATTGTGGGGGAGGCAGAGTGTTGGGCAGCACGAGAATGTGCCTCTCCTAGGCCACCCCCAGTATGAAGCAGTGACCTTGCTTATTTAATCCTAACTATGCTCCATGCACCACTCCAGGTACTGCAATCTATGACCTCATTTAATCTATGACCTCAGAAGCACTTCACAAGGTAGGAGCAATCATCGTCCCGACTCTACAGATGAAGTAACTCAGGCGGAGACATTCACGTACACAAGGTCACACAGCCTGCAATCAGACTAAGGCACCAAGGCCTTGGAGCGTGGGCTGGGCACCGCTCTGGCCACCTCTCACCAGCAGTTCCTGGCCAAAGAGAAGACACTGGAGCAAATCCACTGCCCAGTGCCAAGACACTGCCCCTCAGGGAAGCCGCTGGAGGGGAAAAAAGAGAAAAGCAAAGGAGGAGCCCAGTGCTGTCCTGTCCGAGAGGGACCCTTGCATTCTCTAGGTACTACAGTGGCGACTTCTAAGGGTAGAGATGCCCTTCTACAATCCTGCTACCGCGTGATGGGATAGAAACCTCTCTGTGCCGCTGGATTCAGACCCAGCTGCCACAGGCGTCAGGTGAGCTTGGAGTAGCAGGTGCAGAGGATGACGCAGTCACCAGGGTGAGGGCGGAGGAGAAAAGCCCAGCGGGAGAGACCCAGGCAGTGCATGCCTTTCTCCTTTCCAAGTGAAGCCTCCAGGTCACGCAAAGAAGCTCCCGGAAATTCTCCTCATTGTGTAGCAGCTTGCTCCTCTGGCATCGTAGGAAAAGCGATGATTCGCCTTAATGAGTATTTCCTACACACAGATCCGCTCCTTTCCACCGCGCTGTTGGTCGGAGCCCTGGCTGGCGAGGCTTGAGGTGTTTGGTAAGCTTGACATGCTCAGTAGATTTCACACATTTTGTAAGAGAAAAGTGGTACTTAGGAACCACAAGTCAGCCGCCTCAAGTTCAGATGTTGATGCCATCTCATAATTCCAGCGGGCAAGAATCGGGAGGTCATCAGGAGTAGAGGCAGTTATGAGCTTAGGGGTGCTGGGAGGGGATTGATACCGTTTTGGAAAGGAAAGAGACAAGAGCTTGTGCTTTCTGCCTTTTAAAGATGCAACAGTCAGTCTGCAAAACAGAAAGAGGGTTCTTATTAGCCACCGAGTCTGTCAGTTCCTGGACTGTAACTTCCCAGCCTGCAAAATTATGAGAAATAAATGTCTGTTTTTTAACCTACCCAATTGATAGTATTTTTGGTGTAACAACCTGTGCCAAGACAGAAATATCTCAGTAATAGTTTTTGTGTTGATCACACGCTGAGATAGTACTTTGGTAATATTGGAGTAGACGAGGTATCTAATTATCATTTCATCCTTGTTTACATTGTTAACTAGAAAATATAAAAGCTCACATTTTAACTTCCTTCTCCCCCAAAATATTAACTCCATATTTTAATTAGAACTTTTATTTTGAAATATAGATTCACAAGTAGTTGTGAGAAATAATACAAAGAGATCCCTTGTATCCTCTGTGTAATTTTCCACGAAGACGCCTCTTGTAAATGTGTAGCGTAATTTCATAACTTGAACACTATATTGCCACAGCCAAGATGCAGAATATTTACACGACCACAAGACTGTGTCTTGTCACCCTTCTGTAGTTACACCCACTACCCTGTCACCCCACACTCTCGGGAAAAATGCCTGACCCCAAATGCTATTCTACACCTGAATGAACTGTCATCTTGAAAACGTTGTGTAAATGGACACTGGCTTTTCTCACTCAGAATAATTCTTCGGGCGTTCTTCCAGCTGGTGGCGTGTGTGACAGTTCACCCCTATTTATTACTGATTAGTATCCCCAGGTATGGAGAGACCACAGTTTGTTCAACCATTCGCCCACAAGAAAACACAATTGCGTTGTTTGCAGCTTGGGTCTATTACAAACAAAAAGTGCTGCGACCAGTATCCTATACAGCATTTTATAAACACTGTGTGAAGCAGCCTACAGGGCCGCTGTCAATACCTTTGTGTGTGAACCGGAGTTTTCCTTTCTCATATGATGCCCCAGAGTGCAATTTGCAGGTAGTTTGTTGGTCACGTGGTTAGTCTTGTGAGGCACTGCCAACCCGCCCTAAGCATGGCTCTGCCCCTTTACAGTCCATGCAGAGAGTGAGCAACCCTGTTTCCGCACATTTCCCTGGCATGTGGAATCATCTCTATTTTTCATTTTAGCCATTGTAATACTACATGCAGAGTGATATATTGTTCTGTTTTTAATTTTCACTTCTCAGATGTCTTAGGGTTGAATATTTTTCATTTTCAAGTGTTTATATTGTACCTGTATATCTTTGGTGAATTAGCTCTTCATATCCTTTGCCCATTTTCACATAGGATTAATTGCTTTTGTACTGTTGAGGTTTGAGTTCTTTGTATAGTGTGACTGCTAGTCTTCTATCAGAAATGTAGATTTCAAATATTTTCTCCTGGTTTTTTCTTCCTCTTAACAGGGTCTTTTTCAAAGTAAAGTTTTTTAATTTTGATAAAGTCTGATTTATCAGTCTTTCTTTATGGGCCCTGGTTTCATATGACTTTGGTGTCAAGCCTAAAAAATCCTTGTCTAGATCCTGTAGATTTTCCTCTTGCATTTTTCTCTAATGATTTGTAATTTTTCATGTTTGTCTGTGATCATTTTGAGTTAGTTTTTATGTCAGGTGTGAGACTTACACACAGCAGTGACCCCCCCCCATTCTACCCCTCATGGGTATATAATTGCTTCAGCCTCACCTGTTTGAAAGGTTTATTCTTCTAGTTTGTCAAAAACTAATTGGGGATACACGTGTGTGGCTCTACCTCCGGATCCTCTGATCCACTGAGCTATGTGTCTATCCCTTCCACAGTATGCACAAACTTTATTAATGTAGTTGTATGATAAGTCTTGAAATCTGGTAAACTGATTCTCCTCATCTTATTTTGTAATTACATGAGCTGTTCCATATTCTTTGCCTTTTCTTTGCTATCCTATCATTCTATGCAGAATAATCCTGTCTATAACTATAAGAAAATTTTTGCTGGCATTTTGATAAGAATTATGTTGGGCCGGGGATTTAGCTTAGTAGCATAAGTGCCTGCCTGGCAAGCGCGAGGTTGTGAGTTTGATCCCCAGTACCACAAAAAAAAAAAGAATTAAGGAATTATGTTAACTGTATTAATTCTATATGTTATTTGGGGAGAATTGAAAATTTATTATGTTGAGTCTTCTAAATTGTGCACATAGTGTGTCTCCTCATTTATTAGAGTTGTTATTTCTTTTATTAGAACTTTGTGCTTTTTATCAGACAAGCCTCCCGTTAGGTTTACACCTGAATCAATTTCCTTCTCTCTCTCCCTCCCTCCCTCACTGTAGATGATATTGTATTGTTAATTTTGGTGTTTAATTTAATTTTAAACTTGCAAATATATGGAAGTATAATTGATTTTTATGTTTATCTCATATACTGAGAACTTAATGAACCTACTTATTAATTCTAGAAATTTCATTTTTGTGTTGGGGATCAAACCCAGGGCTCATGCATGCTAAGCACATTGTCTTCCACTGAGCCATTTCTCCAACCCCAAGAGGCTACCAGTTGCATTTTTAGTTCAGTTGTTAAAGTTTTAGGATACACACACGCACATATACAAACATACATATATATATATATACACATATATATAAAGTTTTAGGCTGTAAACATATATGTGAGCTATATGTATACACATATAGTAATATTTTTTCTTCCGTTGAAACAATGAACATTAAAGAGGAATTATTAGCAGCATATGAGATATATATCAAGACTTTCTTCCACTGAAACAATGCGGGGTAGGGAATCAGTGCAAGCCGATGAGGATGGGAGTCCTGGCACCCTAGCTGGCCGCTCTAGTACTGACAGAGCTGGCGGAGGGCCCCTGAGGGTGAACATTTGAGCTCCCCTCTTTGCATTTGCTGGCACAGATGGGAGAGGTGCCACAATTTGTCTATGGTGTTTGGACAAAGTAGAGCAGCCCCTGTCTAAAGGTGCCTTGCTAGGCTGCCTGTCTCTTGGTCCTTTATCTAGAGAGTCAACTTTGGTTGGAGCTTTTTGTTCATCAACTACCTATTAGCGTTTCCAGGTTGTTGATTTCTTTTGCTCCAATTCCGGCACATATAGAGCAAAAGGAAACTCAGAGAATTCATTACAGCATTACTCAAGTCCTCAGGTCTGCCTTCTCTCCACATTGAGTCTAATTAAGACTTTGTTTTATATGTAAGACCTAGGGCTTTTAGCACTGAGTGAGAGAAAAAGAAAAGCTTGCATATTCTATCATTACAGAAGCAGATGTTAAATTAAATAGATTTTAAATTAACTTTTAAGCAGGGCTTCTTTCTCTCACAGTTGAATTTGTTTTGGTGATAAAAATAATAGATTAAACTTTTTTTTCGTTTTAAGAGTAGGAATTTATTGGGAAGAGGAATGGGGAGTAGAAATATCTCCTGAGAGACAGCGGGGCCCCAGATGGATTGCCTTAGGATAGTTTTCTTTCTGACCATTTTTAAAAAGATGTCTTTCTTGATAACCCCTGATTCTCCTCATGGAAGCTAATTATTAGTTTCTGCTAAAATTCATCAATTACATCAAAGATCCCAACACTACACTGGTGAGCAGGGATATTTCCACTACTGCTTAGTTCTTTTGTAATTTTTATCCTTCATTTTTTGGTGAGCAACAGTAATAATTGAAAATATTTAGCAAGTAATTGCCATCGATCAGACCCAGTGCACAGTGCTCCATCTGTCTTTTGGCTCTTTAACTGCGCAGTAGGCGGTAGGGCACCAGCACTGTGCCCATGCCTGCTTTCCAGTGAAACAGAGGCTTAGGGAACCTTCCCCTGACTCACTGCGAGTGACGAGTAATTAGAAGCAAAGGCAGGAACTCAACCTGGGCTGCTGGACTCCAGTCAAAGCGCTCCGGCCGCGCAGAGTTAGCCACGTTAGCGCCCTGTGCAGTGAGGGTCCAGGGGATGGAGGCCCCTGGGCACTGGGGCATGAAGGTGTTGCCTTTGTGAGTTTTCTTCAGGCGTTGGAGATTTATTTTTCTTTACAGTTTAAGGCTGTACTCTGTATGGCTATGTTCGTCAGAGACGTGACTTTTCCGTACAGGTTGTGATGTGAGTTCATAGCAGGATTTGTGTTTGTGTGGACAGCTGAGCCATGAGCTGTGTTCCGAATATTCAGGAAAACCCTTACTTTACTCCAGAGAGTCTATTACGCTATGTGTGAATTGAAGGAATCACAATGCTGCCAAATGTGGCAGAACTTGAAATAAGAAGGCATTTTAGCCACAAATTCATTTAATCTTAAATTGCATTCACAAGAGGCCACAGCTTTGAAGATATAATCTAGGTGAGCCAAGCAGGGAGACAGATTTTACACAGGCAAGAAACATCTACATCCAGTTTCCAGATGCCCTGTTGTTCTGTGTGCTCTTTGCACTAGAAATCCTAATTCGGTGGAGTTCCCTGTCCCTGGAGCCTAACTTCCACCAGAGAAGACGAGAGTTAGGGGGTAGAATAGAGAGTGACCTTCTGCCATCACCCTGTGTCCCTGAGTGTTTCTCTCACCTTCCCCCTGACTCCGATGTACCCCTAGATTGAGCACCTTTAGGGAAGTGATGTTTGACTATGTATGTTGGACACATGGTCAGTGCAAACTCTGCAATAAGATCTAACTTTCTGATCAGTAGGGAATGGGGAGACATTTGGGAAAAGTTGCTCGGTCGGCCAAGGTTTCCCTCCCAAACAGCCAGAGTTTCAGCTGCATCAACTAGAGAAATACATGATAAAGAAAATCTTTAAAATTTGTATTCAAGATGATTTTCAAGAAGCAACACAGTGTAGAAACAACATGCCCACAAAAGGAAGATGCTCATTCTGCCCCTCATGTGAGTTTTACTTTATAAACTGACTTCAGGAAGGAACGGGTTAAAGCGAGCTCACAGGTTAAGCAGAGAGCAGGGCTGCTTCCCACAGCCACCCCGGGGCGGAGTCGGCTACACCTCGGTCCTTCACCCTCTAGTCACTGCTCAGTGCACTGGTGTGTAGAGAATGGGCTCCACTTAGCTTTCTGTCCACATCATTTTATTTTCTCAAAACACGTCTATCTTAGAAAATTCAAGACTTCCAGCTTCCGCTTGTGGAATTCTTGGGCTGTTTATCACTCATCCATTCCCTCTGCACGGGATCCAGCCTAAGGCTCTGTTCCTGCTCTCAGAAGCCCCGGCTGGTGCTATACCAAGTTCCCTGGAGTGTGGAGGGCTGAGCTCTCAGGGAAGCTGTGTTCTCCTGTGGCACTGGGGGAAACCGCAAGGCCACGTCTGCACCTGAGCCTTCAGCAGGAAACAGCATCTGACGAAAAGGCTCTCAAAGCTGGGGCCAAGTGAGTGACCGGGGATGCTGGGGAGTGTGACCCAGTGGCTCTGGAACAGAAGGTCTCCCTCCTTAGCGAAACAGCAGCCATAGCAACGGTTCCAGCAAGAGTTTTCTGGCACATTCTGAGAGGCACCTTGCGGGGTCACCAGTTCGTGACTCTGTTCTGAGTGGGGTCTCACCGATCGGTGTTTTTGTGCGGTAGCCAACTGCACTCATCTGAGCAGGCTCTCTGAGTGTCCTATTTTCCTGTAGCTGCTGCAGTAAATAAGCACAAACTTCTTGTCTTAAAACAGTGAAGATCTGTCACCTAGCTCTGGTAACTGGCAGTCTGACACAGGTTTCACCGAGTTAAAATGAAAGTGTGGTTGGAGTTTATTCTTTTCAAAGTCTCGGACAAAAATCTATTTCCTGACTTTCCCACTTCCAGAGGCTGCCTCCATTCCTTGGCTTGCTGCCATTTCGCCCTCCATGGCCGGCAATGCCAGCTGAGCTCTGCTTGCAGCACTCCAGCACTAGCGCTCTCTGTGGCCAGTTCCTGCTTTTAGGGGTCCTTTGATTCCACTGGGGTCACCTGGTTAATCCAGGACCATCTCTTTAAAGTCAAGGATTAGCAACTTTAGTTTCCTACTGCATGTAGCACAGGGTGAACAATTATTTTATCACAGAATTCCTTCTCTCTGAAAAATTGATTTTAACAGTTTTTGCAAGAGAGATTACTGGTAACAAATTTCCTCACTGTTTATTCTTCAGAGGAAGCATTTCTCCTTAGCTTTGTACTTATAAAGAAATTTATTGAAGTATCATAATGAAATTTGGAGACTACATAAATTTTCCATTCTAAAGCCATGGTAAAAAAAATGATACAAAAACATGGTTGATTTTTCTTTGGTTATTAAAATGCATTTGTTGTGTTCTCAGTGTCCATTAATGCTAAGGAATACAATTAATTAAAAATTAGGATAAATGATAAATACACAATATGATATCACTAATAGCATCTCGTTATCTTTTGAAGGATAATTTCATAGGATACAGAGTCCTAGTTTATATTCTTTTAACACTTTAAATATTTATTCTATTTTCTTCTTACTTGCATAGTTTCTGAGACATCAGATGCAATTCTTATCATTGTTCCTACATAGATATGGTGTTTTTTTTCCTTCTGGCTTCTTTTGAGACTTTTTTCTCCATCTTTGCTTTTCTGCATTTTGAAGATGACATGCTTAGGTATACAAGGGATGACTGAAATATATGGCCAATGTTCAAGTTTAAAAAAATTAATTTCATCAAGACACATTGCCATTGATCCTCCCTCAAAATACTTATTGGGATTACACTTATCCCATCAATCTTGCCACTTTTTATTAATATACTTTTGTAGTACACAATGTTCAAATTCCTTGTGTGGAATTGGTACACACACATAATACAGTTTAATTTTCTTTTTGTCCCTTTTCCCTTCCCTTCCTCTCCCTCCTTCCATCTCTTGATTCCTTTCCCCTTTGAGAAAGATCTATCCCTTTACTTCCTATCGTCTTTTTTTTTTAATCTATACTTTAGGCTTTTCACATAAGAGAAGCCAATGATATGGAAGCTTGTGTGTTTGAGTTACTTAACATTATAGTCTCAAGGTGCATCCATTTTCCTGTAAATGACTAAGTTTATCCTTCTTTCTGGGAAAGAAGTACTCCACTGTGTGTAAACACCGCAGTCTCTTTATCCATTCATCTCTTGATGGATATACAGGCTGCTTCCAAAATTTAATCATTATGAATTGTGCTGCTATAAACATGGGGATGCATGGCTCATTGGAACGTGATGTCTTTTAACATTGTCAGAAGATACAGAGAGGGGGAATGGCTGGATCAAATGGGATTTCTAGTTTCAGTTTTGTGAGTGATTTCCATACAGCTCTCTAAAGTGCTTGTGCTAGTTTACATTCCCACCAACAGCATAGAGTGGCTCCCTTTTCCCCTGCAACTTTGCTAGCATTGGTCATTATTTGATTTCTTGATGACAGCCAATGCAATCTTGGTGTTTTAATTTGCAGTTCTCTAGTGGCCAGTGATGTTGAGCATTTCTTCATATATTCACCGACATTTCTGAGATGCACTTATTCATTTGAATTGCCCATTTTCTATTGAGTGTTTTATTGGGGCAGTCTAATTTTTTTGAGTTCTTTTAATATTCTAGATATTACTTCTGCCTGAAGTATAGCACAGCTGACAAAATTTTTGCCCATTCTATAGTTGTTTTTCCACTCTGCTTATCCTTTTGCTGCACAGAAAATTTTAATTTGCTATGACACCATTCATTGATTCTCTGTACTATTTCCTGTGCCACCAGGTTTCTGCTCAGAATGTCCTTGCCCATCCCTATGACTTCAGGAGTTTTTAAATTTATTTTTGTTTTCTAGCAGTTAAGTGTTTCCACTTGAATATTTAGTTCTTTGATCCCTTTTGACTTTAGTTTAGTACATGGTGAAAGATATGGGTTTAGATGCAATCTTCTGCATATGCCAGTTTTCCAAGTCCTGTTTATTAAAGAGGTTATCTTTCCACCAGTATATGTTTTTAGCCCTTTCGTCAAAGGCCAGATAGCTGAGTGTGCTTAGGCTCATTTCTGCATGCACTATTGCATTGATACTCATGTCTTTTTTGTGTTGTAGTGCCATGCTGTTTTTATTCCAGTAGCTTTGTAATATAACTTCAAGTCCAGGATTGTGAGGCTTCTCACTTTGCTCTTGTTATCCAGGGTTGCTTTCTTCACTTCTCAAGAACACTGTTGAAATTTTGATTGGGATTGCATTAAATCTGTATATCAGTTTTGGAAGTATAGCCATTTTGACTGTATCAGTTCTGCCTGGCCAGGATATCTTTCCATTCTCTGATGTCTTCTATTTCCTTTCTCAGAGTGCAGTAGTTTTCACTGTACAGGTCTTTGACTTCCTCAGTTTATTTTTGTTGGTGCTATTTTTCCTAATCTTTTTTCTCAGTGTGTTCATTATTAGTGCACAGAAATGCTACTGATTTTTGTGTATTGATTTTGTGTCCTGTTATATTACTGGAATTTTGTCATCAAGTCTAAGAGTGTTTCAGTGGGTTTTTTAGGTCTTCTATGTAGAGGATCATGTCATCTGCAGATAATAATTTGGCTTCTTGCTTTCCTATATACATACATGTTCCTTTTATTTCTTTTTGTTTGTGCTATGTTGAAGAGAAGTGGTGATAGTGAACATCCTTGTCTTGCTCCTGATTTTAGAGGGAAAGCTTCAATATTTCCCCATTTAATATAATGTTGGCAGTAGGTTTGTTATAAATGGCTTTATCAGATTGAGATAATGTTCTTCTATACCAATTTTCCTCAGTACTTTTATCATGGAAAGATGTTTGATTTTGTCAAAGGCAAAAGCCTTTGCATCTATTGAGATGACACCATGATTTTTGTCCTTGCTTCTGTTTACGTGGTGCATTGCATTTGATTTACATATATTGAACCATCCTTGCATCCTTGGGATGAAGCCTACTTGGTCATGTTGTATGATGTGTTAGATGATTTTTGTGTGTTGCTTTCTAGTGTCATGTTGAGGAGTTTCGCATTTATGTTCACTAAAGAGATTGTCCTATATAGCCTTCTTTTTTGGATGGATCACTGTCAGGAGGTGTTTTTGTTGACTTGTCTTCTAATGTACCTTTTGTAATTTTTTGTGCTGAGGCTTGTGGGCTGATTATAGTGGAAAGCTTTTTTTTCTAGTATAGAGATCTCTTTAGTTAGTGTCTACTTTTCCATGGTTTCCTCTGGGTGCATCTAACTATTGGCCTTTGTCTCCATTCCAGGATCCAACCACCTCTGTTTACCTAATATGGGAGGTTGCAGTGTATTTGACCCAGTACCCAGTTCTCCAGGAATGGGCCACAGTGTGCTTAATGACTTGAAGGTAATCCAGATATTGGCATTGTGAAACTTAATAGCACCAACTATGTCACCTTGGTTATAGTTATAAAATCAGTATCAATCATACCATCAAATACAAACTAAATATTGACAAATTCTGAGCACTAATAGAGTACTACCCCTCATCATAGAAAAGAGATCCATAATTATAACATGGACACTAAGACAAAACAAATATTGGCCCACTATTGACCTGCAGTAAATATCTACTGAATGGAAGAGCTGTGCCTCTCCTGACAACAGAGCAGTATTCAACATCAATAGCTTAAAGTTGGCTACCTATCTAGAGAGTCATAAAGCTTGGTAGTTATAAAGGTAAAGGGGGTGGGAGCCAGTGAATGAAAAAAACCCACAAATTTGAAAACTTAATCAATGGGATATGAGGGAAGAAAAGTGAGACAAGGCACATTTGAGGAATAAAAGGAAATTAATAGTGATAGACAAGAGTTGCAGGGAAAAGCAAACTGCAACAAGAAGAAAAAAGATAAACAGCAAGAACAGGAACTAAAAGAAAGTTAAAACAAAAAAGGAAAAATGTTGAAAGAAAAAAAGACAAAGTGATATAAAGCAAATTAAAAGAGTAAAAAAGGAGAAATAGAAAACCCAAACCCTCTAAAACCTTGATGAAAGAATAAAAATAGTACAAAATAGAAAAATTTTTAAAAGATTGAGCCAGAAAAATTATTATTATTGAACAAGTGGTTTCTTTCCAAGATCTGCAGTTTGGAATCTAGTCACAACTTTCTGAGCCTGGCTTTGGGGTTTTTGGGTTTTCCAGGTGCCCTTTCCTGCCCCGAAGCCCCTCTTTCGGTCTCCCCAGGTTGTGTTTCCTGTCCAAGCCAAGTCTGTCTTTGCCTGGTTGGGAGACGGGAAACACGATCAGCCCTGTGCTCCCTGCTGGACGTAGGCTGCAGGGCGGGGGCTGGAGTGGGCTGTTGGATTTAGGGGCCACAGTGGTGGGGTCTGGTGGCTCCTTCCTCCCCTGGGCATTGTCAGGTCTGCAGTTGGTCCTCACCTTGGCTGCCCCATGCTGTGAGGGCATAAAATGCAGGGATGGCTTGGAGTTGGTGGGTGACTGTGCCCATGCATCCCTGGGCGCCTGCTTACTCTCGTGGGGAGGGGCACCACCCCTCCACCCCGAGTCTGTCTGCCCACAAGGGGGGATTTTTTATCACGCCACATAGTGCATCTTAGCATCCACCTTGCTTGGTGTTCTTCAAACTTGCTGGATCTGAGTTTGGTGCCTGATGTGAATTTGGGAAATTCTCGGTTATTTTTCCTCTCCCCACCCAGTTTGCAGTTACTCCACCACCGCCCTTGAACATTCTGTTCCACTTTGGTATTTTGTTTTCTTCCTTTTTGCTCGCTGCCTTCTAGTTTTCAAAGTTTCTACTGACAAATCCTCAAACCCAGTGAGTCTTTCCTCAGCCATATTCAGTTTCCCAATGGGCCGATTTGTTATAGTGTTTCGGATTTCTTTTTTCTTAGAATTATGCTTATACTGTCCATCTGTTTTTGGTGCAGCCCAGGCCTGCACTCCCAGAGCGGCCAGGCCTGCAGCTTCCCTGTGAGTCCAGGTCGTGCCTCATTGCTGAGCGCTGGGCTCTCTGACCCTGGGCCTGGAGCATGGCTGGGACTCTGCAGAGCTGCGATTCTCATCTCTCTCATATCCTGTGGCTTCCGGCCCTCCAGTTTGGAGGGTGGCAGTGGCCTTGCTCTTCTGACAGGCCTAACCACCTGGTTGATGTCTCCGTTTAAGGGATGTTCAGTTGCTCCAGGCCAGCACTCGCTGCGAGCTCCTTCCAGGTTAAACCAGAAACCAGGCATCTCCCCTTACTCCTAAGGTGTCTGAGCACTTCTGCTCAGAGCGTTTCTTATAAACAACATACATTGGGTGTTGCTTCTCATCTGACAGTCTCAAGAAACTGGACAGACAGGCACGTGTATAGCTGAAGAGGGAAAAGTCAATTTTGTTAGTTTTCTCAGTCACTCATTCAGAACCACTGAATTAGCTCCTCAATGCCAAACTGCACAAAACATTCGATTTATCCTTTTTCCGCCTGAGTTTACTCAAGTTCTATGCAAGTTAAAGAACCACTGACACAGATTCTTTTATAAAGAAGTCTTTGAATAAAATTTCCCTTGAATATACTAAGCTACTCTAGTAGTTTGCTCTTTCTGAAACTATTTTTTTGATTCTATAGAAGTATGTCTAACAAAAGTGTTTGGATTAAAATATCTTATGAAATGTGAAATATTGACAGTGCTTTCTGAAAAATTAGCAGTATTGGTTTTGAATGGAATTTCACTTGGTTTTGGACCATCTCTTAGTATACAGGCATGCAGCCTCCCCTAAAACACATTCCTTCACCATGCAGTCGAGCACTGTTAACTTCAGCATATTTTACAGCAATGTAACCTGACTCTAATAAGGCGTGTGTTGGGGCATGGAAGAGAGCCTCGCATTCTAAAGTCCTAACAAGATCTGGAGTGTGGTTCCCTGTGTTTATTGTTTTATTGAGAACGTGCCTTTGCTAAGTAGGTGGCAGAGAGCCTGATGTCCCTTCACTGTGTAACAGTTTTAATGCAAATCTTTCGGCGCGGGGGTGGGAGGTGGGGTGTGTACCAGGGATGGAACGCTGGATCTTGCACTCACCAGGCAGGTGCTGTATCCCCAGCCCATAATAGTTTCAGACATGTTCTCGTCTCTGATTTTCTCCTGAAATGAAACGTCACCGTCTGTGCCAAGCGTCTGGTGGAACACTGTCTCCTTCCGTCCCGCCTCTCTGATACCACTGTCCTCTGGCCAGAGAGCAGAGGGCCAGGGTGCTCAGTGGGAAGAATCCCTCCGCACAGAGCAAGACTGAGGCTGGAATGATGGGATCACTGGTCTTTACCAATGAGAAATAATTATTGTCTTTTAACAGTGCTCCAGTGGGCTGGGAAATACTGCTCAGTGGTGGAGAGTTTGCCTAGTGTGCATGAGGTCTTGGGTTCAACCCCCAGAGCTGCAAAAGCTAAAAAACAGTTTTTAAAATGCTGCACTCGTAGCTTCCAAAATACATGGAAGAGTTTTCATTTCATACTAGGAGTTCAGAGGTTGAATCAGCCCTCAGCGTGACAGGCAGCTGGGGACTCACTCCAGGCAGGTTTGGGCCCGAGCTGTGGCCAGCCCTTGAACCCATCAGCCCTGAAGAGCCCTCGAGGATGTATGTTACAGGACAGGGATCCCTTGTTTTCGCCATTTCTGACCGTGTCAAGGGTCTGTTACAAGTTTATTTAACGGCAAAGAGTGTGAAGCGCAAGAAAAAAAAGCCAATAGAGGATTAAGGTGAGGGCTCTGCTTTCAGCAGCTGGGACTCAGCCCTGCCAGGGACCCGAGAGAGGTTATGCAAAGTCTCAGGCCCACTGCCGGCCACAGCCCTGGAGTATGCTGGGGTGGCGCCCCCTATTGGTTGAGAATCTCGCCTAAGGTGTCAGTTTTGGTTTCTGACTGCTGGAGGACACAGGCCACCTCCACCTGAAGAACTGTCTACAATGACCTCCCCGTGGACCACTGGACACAACATGGCAGGCGACCTTAGCATTTCTGAGGGTAACGGAGATCGTGCCCCACACTGCTCGTTTGTCTGCAAGGGTGCTTCTGCACAGCCATACGCAAGGCATTGCCCAGTGTTCTTGCAGTTCGTCGTCGTCAGGGCAAAGCAAGGAGTTTATTGGAACACTCCCCCGGGAACTGAAATGGTGACTTCTACGGCGATGGTGCACCTGAAACCTGCAGGCCTGGCTTCTGGAAACAGCACCCCACCTCTGCACTTAGACCTGTTCCCTGTCCCTCATGGGACACTTATCACTCCAAGATATTAATATTGCAGCCCAGATTCTGCTACCTTCATTTTTTTTTAATAAGCTCGGGACAGTTTTATGCATCCGTAATCCCCATCAATAGGAGGCTGAGGCAGGAGGATTCTAAATTTGAGCCCAGCATGTGCAACATAGACTGTATCTCAAAATAAAAACCAAATGAAAGGTCTGGGGATGCAGCTAAGTGATGGAGTGCTTGCCTCACACGGTAAAGCCGTAGGTTCAAACCCCAGTAGTGCAAAAACAAACAAATGAACTCAGACCTTTTAATTTGCTATGGGTAGCTGTTCTTAGATTAGATGGCACCTCGAAAAACTGGTAAAAAAAGATTGTTAGTGGATTTTATCATCTTTTGATTTAACGTCAAAATGAAAACTTATTTTGAGTTAAAATGCCTATAACAGTCACAGGGATAAGCAAGTGTCACTCTGTACATTCACGAATATCTACACAGGTGTCTGATGTGCGTTCATGTCGAGATCAAATTGTGTTGAGATTCTGCATATATATACCACCACGTACATTTAGAGGTTATGTTAGCAAATTTTGGATCGAGCTCTCCAGAACGATACAAACACTCGTGTGGATCATGTTTCTTCATTTGACAGTGACTGAGCTGCTGAGACATCACACGCATACACAGTGGACATACAGTGTGTGTGTGTGTGTGTGTGTGTGTGTGTGTGTTTGCATGGTCTAGGCCAAACTGACGCCTGAACTGACTGATCATTTTTACTCCCCCTGTCTCGAGTACCTGGCTCCTCCTTCTTGTCACTGAGAATTTAAATATCTCTGACTTCCGGCAGTAGCCACTGGTCTAACCCTGTTGAACAGGAAGTCAATTCGTGTGTGGTAAGCAGCTCCAAGACTACGGAAAAGAGGCATATGCTCCATGTGTGACAAGTCGGGCAGAGCCGGCCTGCGGATGGTGAGCAGGTCTGCAGAAAGGCTTCGTCTCCAGGGCCGGGCGCACATGGAGGCAACCCCTGGCATCACACAGGTTAGAATCGGGCACAGTGGGACTATCAGACACGCACAGCACACCACTGAGTGCAGTGCCACAGGCCGGCAACCTGACCCTGCTGCTAACTACTTACTAGGCATCACACAGTGGACCTTCTAGAAGCCACATAAAGCAAGCGGGACCTTTTTGCTAAGTGGCTCTGATGCCCGGGAGGCGACCACTGATGACCCGCCTCCTCCTCAGGTGTGCACACACCCGCACCTTAGCTGGAGCATGTTGTGGGCGGTGCTGGGCCTCCGCAGGCTTCCCTCCTCCTGGAAGCCCACCCTGCACGCAGGCTGGGTCTCACTGGAAGGAAGTTGTGTTAGCTTCCCAGCTGTGGCAACACAGCATGGAGGTCTCATTTGCAGATGACAAATTTTGCCTGCCTTTATGCATCTTTTCACGGTCTCCTCATTTCTAAAGATGCTCGAGTTGGGTGTGGTGGTTCACACCACAATTCCAGCACTTAGGAGGCTGAAGCAGGAGGATCACTTCAAGTTCCAGGCCAGCAGAGTGAGTTTAACTACATATAATTCAGGGAGCCTGAACTACATGGTGGGACCCCATCTCAAAAGCCATGCACAACAAGAGTTTGAAGGTTTACTATACAAGTATACTGACAAACTGGGAACAGACTGAAAGTCACAAGGGCCCTTTAAAACGTCCATCTCCTCCACAGAGCCCAGCCCTAGAGCTCCAGAGGGCAAGCACCCAGGGAGCCCTGCCATCCTCCTCTGTTAATAGGGTTCAGTATAATTTCTTTCTTGATGAAAGAGTGATTTGCTTTATTTTATCCTCAGGCTTATGGGACAAAAATACTCTGGCCTTTGCATTCTTAAGGAAAACAGGAAAAAGAGAAAATAACACAGATAAAATTTCAATAGTCTTGAGGCATGAGAATCCAAAGGAGAAAAATGTATTTCCTTAGACGCCCAGGATTCAGACTGCACGGTTCAACCCCGCCTTGTGCTGCACAGGTCTGCAGGGCTGCCTTACAGTGGTGTGCACGGAGAGCCCTGCGCAGCTCGAGCTGCACCGTAATCAGCCGGAGCACGGCAAGGCAACACGTGGGTGACTTAGACAGGCCCGTCTCAAACGCACCCCTTCACTCTCCAAGCCTGATCTAATCTCAGCGAGGGTTAAATATGGACAAACTGGCGAGTATGGTCATGACTCAAAATGAGACAACAGAAAAGCAAGAAAATTGCCAGATCATCATCAGAAATGGCTTTGTCCTTCAGCATCCGGTTTCACCCTGGCCTTCCAGCCCTGCTTAACTAGCGCCTTGAAAGGCAGCCTTGAAGATAGTCACACCTAAGAGAAAGATGGCAAAGAGATGCAAGACAGCAGGAAGAGGAAGGATCAGGCTGAGCAGCTGGTCAGCCAACCAGCTCTTCTATTACGCCCAGAAAAACAGGCTAGAAAACACTGACGAGGGCAGGCTTGGGCTGGCTCTGTGGGCTGAAGGTCAAATCAAAGGATCCCTCTGGAACAGTATTTAGAGGTCATTTTCTCACCCTCCACCGAGGGGCCTTAAGATGATGACACTGCAGGAAGACCTGGGGCCTCCAGGGCTCCAGCCCAGGGCAGAGCCTCAGGGAGGGGAATGCTGGTTCTTCAGAAGACGAGGGCTGGTCACGGCCACGGCAGTAGTGTCCTACGTGACGGCCCTCCTTCACGCTGCCCCTTAACAGTAAGGGCACCACTTACAGGACCAAAGGCCGCCAACTCTTCTCTAACGCATCTGTACTACAGTACTTGAAAAAACACCTTCCTAGGCAAGGACTGGGTTGGCAGTTGGCAAAACTTGATCTTACATAGCAGGAGTAGGTTTTGCTTTTGCTATGGTTTTATATCCCCACCGAAGTACCTTTTTCTAGAAAAACCTTTGCTATCTTTACTCTGCTTCATGAAATTCCTAGAGGAGAGTTAGTTTTTAGCAGACCTCAAGAACTGAGATGTGTTTCTAGAATCACAGAATAGCAGACACCTGTGCCAGGCCCTGTCCCCACATGGGCTCCATTGTCTCCCACAACTCAAGTGAGGACCACTGTGAAGCCTTGCACCCACCGCCAGCCACCAAGCCAGGGTTTGTGCAACTCATCAGAAGATGGCCTCAAGCTGCAGAGAGGTGACTCCTTGTGTGTCTTTACTGACCAGCTACTGTTCTTAAGCCCGAGTAGAATCACAAGGAGGGCAAGTTGTATTTAAAGAGGAAATCTGATCAGTACTACCCACATACTTTCACTATAAGGATCTGACATTTCCGAATATACTGAGATGGGGAAAGGGGCGCGCGCATGTGCATGTGCGTGTTTAGAAATTCACCTACTTTGGAAAATGCACGTGCACGATGAAGTGTCTGAGGAAGAAGAGATAGCCTGTTATACAAGATATTCTGACAGGGGCTTAGGCAACTGTAAGGGAAACAAAACTCAAGAATGAAGAATACCGTAGTACAAAATTATGGCCAAAAATACTGTATTTTTAACCAGCAAGATCACTGGGGGATTATTATACAACATTAGGTGTTTGTTTTTTTTTTTTTTTTTGCAAAACTAGTTCCCACCCCCAAACAATAGACAATACATGCATTTGAATGACATTTTAAGAACAGTAAATATGATTCATTTAAATACTGCAAGTTAAAAATGTTTTCTGACAAAACTCCCTAAGTACATAGGCCTATTCAGGGTCTCCAACATGATGACGGTGAGCAAACCACAAAGTTGCATTTAGAGAGTTCTTCAAGGGAAAGAAATCCACCAACAACGTGTTTCAATCAGTGTAACCTGGACACACGTAAGAGTAATCTTCCATCTTTTTTTGCTAATCCTAAATATATTCTACTGAAGAACACTTTTCTCCCTGTTATTTTTCCCTTTCTACTAAAAGCTTTTATGAAAGTCAAAATTTCTTTATCCAAGTTTATCCAATAGCTACTTTCATAACATGTAAATACCACTAATTGCTGGGTTGGAATCATATGGGGAAATGGAGCCCATACGGTAGATAAGGGAGGCAAGGAAGAAATTACTATCTGAGCACCTACTGTGTACTAGGTATGTATGCATACTTTGAACATGGTTCTGAGACAAGAGTTACTGAAAGGGCAGGGGCAGCTGGAAAGAGAGCAGGAAATGGTTTGTTTCCTTACGAAAACAAATGACAAGTTTAGACTGTACTAAAGAATCTACTAACAACAGGTGTCTGGCTCCAAAAATCTCTAGCTAATCATATACAACTAAGCCATTTCTTTTCCTAATATGATGGAACCAAAATGAAATTCCAAAGACATAGGTACCAGGACAGATCTATTAATGCTACAAATGCTGGAAATATGTAGGGAGAGAGAAACATACAATTACTAGTTTCAATTTTTGTGTGTGTTTCTAACCAAAGAATCTCTTTGGGAGAAAATATGAATTATGTACCAAGCATACCATATTTGTATCAACTGAGGTGATGTTAATGACCAATTAAGTGGTTTCAAACTCTTGGTTTTAAGAAGTAGCGGTATACATTACAATCCTTGGGTACACTTTATTTTCATATGGGTTAACATTCTGCTATATTTCATTTCATTCGTTCTTTTTGAGAAACTGAAAACAAAGGGAAACTGAGAGTAACCGGAAGGCAATCTGAGGGAAATTCCCAACCAGTAGCTGAGTCTTGCAGTAGCTCATTATGCAGCCCTTTCTTCCCATTGTTATTTTTTACTTTTTTTTGCAAATAAAGTCATTTTGACCCAAATCCAGCATAAACAACTTGTTACCAATTCCTAACTTAAAACAACTAAAATTTACAATCATGTGGCAGTATAAATTTTTAAATTACAGTTCATACACCTTGACAATCAAGATAGTCTGAAGTACAAAAAGTAAATTGCCCTTTAGCTCAATTTCCTTTTTAAATATGAAGTCTTGCTAGTTAATCTACCACCCCCAAAAGTTTCAGGTGTTCTTCAAATACCTTTTGTAAATGTTATCTGTTAGTAAACAACATACGCAGGTTCCTAAATTTTGTTTTCAGTCTACTCATGACATTCAACAGAGCTCTTTATATGTCAACATTAAGAAAAAAATAATAAAACAAAACCCCAATAAACAAAACCCTACAAGTTCTAGGGGACTTACTTCTGAATGGGCATGTTATTTCCCTTTGTTTCAGATATGAGGCACAAACTTCTGAATTTAAGCTCTGTAAGGCATAGTAGAAACCTCTAATTTACAAATCAGGAATTCTCTGTGGGTTGGAACTGCCCCATCACACAAAAAAGGGGGAAAATCATCTGTAAACTGGTACACTGCAATGTGTTCAGTGAGTCATGAACGGCTGCTTGCCTCGGTATACTGAAGAAAGATTGCTGTGTTTTGTGTTTTGAGTAAGACATGCCCAAGTCACCATCAAACTCCCGCAAGCCTCCATACCAGGCATCAACGACCGGAGTCCAGCAGCACTTGGAACGCTTGCAATCACAACAGAAGAGAAAACATGAGTAAACTTTGTTTTTATACAAAACTGAAACGAATCCCTTCCCGCCCCTCGCCCCTTCAATAAAACCCCAAAGAAACAACAAAAAATCCTTTCACTTTGACTAATGTGGATACGATTAGGTTTCAACGCATCACTGCAGCTAGGGTGATCAATTTTTTCCTTTCTCAAAAGAAGGGATCCTGTCATGCACCCCAGGAGGAGCAGTGAAGCCACAAACCTCAGCTCTGCATAGCAAATTCCATCCCAATTGCATGAAGACAAATATAACAATCTCTCCCTGTTTTGCTCAGCTTCTATGAGCTTTGAGATCAGGTTTAATCAACTACATCTACTGTATCTCTATTAAATAGAATATCTTGATTCCCTAAAACTTTAACACTTATGATCTTGTGATGAGGTTTTTTTTCTATACACACTGTAGGCCATCAAATGTTGTTTACTTTTTTTCTTTTTTCTTTGCTTTTCTTTTTTTTGTTTGTTTTATTTTTTGTTTTTGCTGCACCAAATTTAAGATCGCCCTTTCAGGCAAGCAGTGGTCTCTAGCTGTTAAAACATCTCCTTAGTGGATCACAATAGCTTCTAAAACTGCCTTTCTAATAAAGGCCATCAGAGAGGTAATACTAAACTGCATTTGCCAAATAAGAATATGAATTGTATAAAAGCTCATATTCCAATCCTAGATCAAATGGCAAAAGTTCTACAAAGTTGGTTTCCATGTTTGTATAAAAGCTCCAGCTGATTTTATGTATTTTTCTATGAAATTACCTTTGGGTCTTATAATCAGTACACCTCTACTCAGGAATGTGCAAACGATTTTATACAGCACGATGCTAGTACCGCTCTGTATGATAGTAAGGTTTTTTTTTTCTTCTTTTCTAAATGGAAAAAAATATCCCTAGTCAGAAATAAACTGACAAATTTACATTCTCCTCTCTTAAAAAAGTAAATAAAATAACATTATTCAAAATGTGAATTAGCTATAAGACATACAATACAATTACATAGATACATATCAATACAGCACATTCAATTTGCCCAAAAATTAATGATTACAAAGCCAATATGGATGCTGCAATATCAAGAGAGATGTATGTACAATGATTAGAGCATTCATAATTGCACTACACCTACAGGCAGGATGTTTTGTTAATTAAATTACAGGTGCTTTTCTGAGCAAGAAAAAAAAAGTAACTTAGGTGTTCTGAGACAAGGAGAGTGAAGAATATGAACATTTCATTACTAGTGAGTAACTTTGGTACTCATCTAATAAATTGTTAATTTTCTCTCTCCCCTTTGTTACTCCAAAAAAAGGGATGAATACAGAAGTTTAGATGAGTGCCAAATAGTATCAAGACCAGCATCACGGTCTATTTCTAGCTTCCCAGCAGCTTTATAACGATCATGATTTATTTTCTTAAACCATATTTCAACTTACGCTGCTTAACAGAAGCTCATCAACACATGTGCTGTTTTTTTGTTTTTTTGCATTTGCTGAAAAATTGCACATCTAGATTCCAAGCATCTCTCCTAGGAGGTTCAGTCACATAAATACATGTTCAACAGAACAATGAGCGGGCACATGTGAATTAAGTCCACAAATTTTCCTCATGTTCAACTTAACCAGTCACCAACTCAGGAAGATTCTGAATATGGTAAACTAGTGGTCACTTTCTTGCTTTGTTGTTTTTGCAAATTAAAGGTGTCAGGGTAATACTATCAATTGATGTTCTTGGCAAACTTACTTGAGGTTAACAAAAAGAGTAAGTAAAACTGGCTTCAAACACAGAGACATAAGCAGATTCCGTGATGAACCACAGAGGATGCTTTTCTACACTGCTGATTTGGACAGTCGACCTGGGACACATGGACAGTAAACAATGCAATCTCAAGGGCAGAGAAAAGAATGGACTGTGAGAGTCAAATTTACAGTTCCCAGCTGTTTGGCAGTTGGTGTCTCAGGTTCGTTCTCAGCCAGCCATCCTAGGGCTCACAGTCTTACTCTCTTATTTTCTAAGATGCTGGCTTTCATTAAGCACTTTTAGATCTATTTTGACAAATGGCCGGCTTTGGCAGCACATACCCATAATAAAAACCATTTTAAAATTGTGGCCCAAACACAAGGAGAAAAAGAGGAAAGAAAAAGCTGGAACTAAAAAAATAAGAACAACCTCTGAAAAGAACCAGGATAGCAGCCACTGGGGGAATGTAGTGTTTGTTGGCATATTTTTTGGCATCTGCAATTTAGAGAGAGTTAAAGAAAAAAAAGGAGAGAAAACAGAAAGAAAAAAAAAGCAAGAAAAAGAGAAAGGAAAATGGCACATGGATTTCAAAAGAAAGGATTCCCACTGTGTATGCCTGCCCAGTCCGATTTCTGGGTATTTTTCTGGGCATTCAAGCTACGGCTAAGGTCAAAACACAGAAGAAATGATGCTTAACCGTTCAGTGGGCATCCGCTGTCCCAGTCCGAAGACAGACAAGACTGTATCTAGATATAAAAAGAAACACCGTATGTGCGTGGAGCATAGCACAGAACCATAGCAGTGACACATAGAATCCTTCAGCAAATACTACAAATTGTTAAATTAAGCCGATGTAGGATGGCTTAAATTGAATGACAATGTCTTATCATTCGAGAGAAAAACTTGATCAAGAATGGAGCTAGAATAAAGGTGGTTGAAAACTGGGGGAAAATTTGAGAAGAAGATATGAATTAGGCAAAGAGGGAAATCAGCTTTTTTTTTTCTTAATAGAAAAAGGAGAGAGGAGAAAGAGAAGAGAGAGAAGGAAGAGGAAGGGAGGGGAGAGAGGGCTGGGGAGAGAGAGACACTGACTTATCTTTGTGAGTGCATGACTGAGAATGTAAAATAGATTGAGTCACAAGGTTTTGCCTAAAAAAAAGAGAGAGAGGAAATGTGCTGGGACTGTACTTCAGCATCCTCTGTTTTTTCCTCTGAATAGTTTAAATAAAATCATAATATTTACTACAAACTCTGTGGATACACTCACAGAGTCCAGGACGGCAATAAATAGTAGTATGCGAATTGTTTTCCACAGAAATACAGTCCCTCGCGTACATCTTCAGCAGCCCGCCAGGGACGGGGTGGGCTCTGGGGGCACACTCAGACCAGGTTGTACTCCTTCAGATTCAGCTGCAGGATGGTGTCCTTGACGGCTGCAAAGACAAAGCGGATGTTCTCGGTGTCGGTGGCGCACGTGAAGTGGGAGTAGATAATTTTGTCACTGTCTGGGTTCAGGTCCACGAACATCTTCAGGATGAATTCTCGAGCTGCCTGCGCATCTCTCTGGGGTCCTATTTGCAAGGGAAAAGAAGGAGCTTGTCAGCTCATCCATGACTGCATCTGTTCATCCCTCATTCCATAAATATTTATCCTATCATTGCTCAGGAAGGCTAACTGCAGATTTGATATAATAATGTTTCCTAACACTACTGTTTGTAATTCTTTGGTCACTTAAGCTTACAGTCAGTTCACCAGTAAGATATGAATAAGGGTAAACAGAGAAACGAACTGAAGGCCAGGCTAAGCTTTTTTCTTTATTCCATTTCCTTGATTGAGAGGGAGGTCTCCAGGTTGTTCAGCAGGGGAGTGATAACTCACTTCTGATCCACTGGGGGAAGCGCTCCAGCTTTATAAAAAGCATGCACACACACAGCTGCCTCCTCCGGCTGGCTTATCAATCTGGCCCCAAGGATCCCCTGTTACGGAGCACTTTACGTTCAACAGAGTCCAATCTCAGCGTGGAGCGTCTGGACGTTTGCTCAGGGCCACCTGCAGAAGTCCTCAGCAGTCTCACTGGGTTGACTTCTAGTGTTTCTGAGCATTCTACATTTGTATAACACTCAATTTGCTACATGACTATGAAAAAACTTGGTTTGCACTTTCTCACATTTATTTAGGGTCTCTTATGTGCTAAGCATTGTCCTAGATGCTTTGGTATAAGGACTGTGATATATTTACCAGGATGAATTAGACGCATATTAATTTCGTAATGAACTCTTAGATATGACACCAAAGCAGAAGCAACAAAAGAAAAGCACCCGTAAACTGGACTTTAGCAAGACTGAGAATTTCTGCACATCAAATAAAATTGTTAAGCAAACAAAAAGACAACCTACAGAACAGAGGAAAATATTTACAAATCCCACATGCATGAAGCATTTAGCATCTAGAATATAAAGAACTCCTACAACTCAACAAAAAGGCAAACAATGTGATTAAAAAGTGAACAAAAGAGCTGAGATATAGGTCAGCAGTAGACAGCAGAACACTTGTCTAGCATGACCAAAGCCCTGGATTTGACTTTAGTTCAACCGATGATTGAATGAATGAACGAATGAATGAACAAGCAAGCAAACAGAAAAGATTTGAATAGACATTCGTTCAAAAACAAGATATACAAATGACCAATTAGCATATGAAAAACGCTCAACTCTGTTACTCTTTTAGGGAAATGCCAATTTTTCACCTCCTAGAATGACTGTATGTTTTAAAAAATATTAATTAACTACTGGTAAGGATATGAAGAAGTTGGAACCCTCATGCACTGGTGGTGCCCACATACAATGGTGTAGCCACTGTAGAAAACAGCTCACAGAAAATTTTTCCTTAAAAAGCTAAATAAAAAATTCCCATGTGACCCAGCAATTCTGCCCCTAGGTCAGTAGCCAAAGGATTCGTGAGCAGGGGCTCCCACGGGTCAGTGTCAGTGCAGCATTAGTCACAACAGCCAGGAAGTGGACACAACCCAAGAGCCCCTTGCATGTAAGCAGTTAAGCAAAGGTGGTGCAGCCTTCAAGCAAAGAGCTACAGAGAGGAATGAAGTTCTGACAGCTGCTACAAGGTGTAGGCACCTTGAAAACACGTAAGTAAAATAAACCGGCTGTGGAGAAATAGTGTGTAATTCCTCTTACAACAGGTAGCTATGCAGATTGATAGAGACGGAAGTAAGTTACCAGGGCTAAGCGGAAAGTAATGGTGTGTCTGTGCTTAGCTGGGGTGGTGAAAAGTCTTGGAAATACTGTGATGGCTGCACATTATTACAAGGGTAATTAACGTCAGGGAATTGTACTCAAGAAGGTTATGATGCAAGAGCAGAGATACCTGTAACCCTGAGAACTCTACAGAGAGCCATACTCCCACTTTAACTGCTGAATGCACTGATTTTCAGACAGCCAACCTGAAAACTCTCCAACTGCCCTTAGTGCTAACTGGGCCCATTCTTATGAGCTTATGTCCAACACTGCCAAAACTCAGGAAGAAAGAGCTGTGAAAACAAACAAGTTAATACAAGTACTGTTTGACTTTTGACTTAGGTGCCCATAATTAAAATTTTTGACAGCAATTGAAAAGGCTGGCATCATATTAAATAAATGCATACTAATTAAGAAAACACATTTTATATAATTCTGAACATTTTCTTAGTAGGAAGGAGACCAAGCGATGGAGGGAGGAGAGGGAAATGGAACATAAGAATTAAGGCGTCCCATATATGCACCAATTCCCAGTGATGAATGCAATCACCATACACTGCAGACCTGTACTAATAACAATTAAAAAATAAATATCTAAATATTTAATGTCCTGTATTTTTCAATTACTATGGTTAACTTCCTAGTTCCACAGTAGTAGTAAAAATATTTAAAACCAGAGACTAATAGATTGTTAGAGAAGAAGCCTGTCATTTTTCATAAAATTCTGTATTATATCTGGCTTATGACTGATCTGTGTGATTCTGTACTTAAGTCCATTTGGGAAGGAAGGGGGCCACATTTTTTTTTCTTTTTTCTTTACTCAAAGAATATCAGAAACAGATTCAAATCGACTGAAGTACACTTGGAGTGTATTATGTTTGTAAGCATAAATTATTATTTGAATAAATACGAACTACAAAGAAAACATTCTATCCATCATAGTAGGAACAGAATTCCATAGTCTCTATGAACAATTTTGCAATTCAAGTCCGTGTAGAATGGTAATTTCCCATCCTGAACAGAAATACAGATGGTATTCATTGTAAGACCCTGTAAATGTAGAAATGTGGAAGTGAGAAGTTTATAATACTGTAAGCATGCTTATTACAAAGACATCACTACAGAGGGGGCCTAATCTTTCTGGCCTTAGCCCATCTTATGAGGGCTTCTGAGTCTCATGAATGACAGCAGCATCTGCTTTGAGAATAAAAAAGACCAGCATTTCTCTTCTCTGGTGGCCACATTTCCTTGGGCAGTACGTGCGCGCTGTGAGAGGTTAACAGCAGAAACATCTTTGGCTATCAAAGCGTTCACAAAAGGCACATACTGGAAGGAAAATGCTCATAGTTGATGGGGAATCTGGGGAAATTATGAGACTAAGATTTTTTAAAGAGATGAGGAAAATGTTTCAGCGAGAAACAAGCAGTTCTATAAGCACTCAACAAAGAAAAGTGTTCTGTTTTTGCAGAACGGTCCACTGCCCTGTAGTGTGGCTCCAGTTGCCGTAGGTGGAGTCTGAGGGTGTGTTTCAAGCCTTGTGGGCCGCAGTGTGATTTGTCCTTATGCAAGCTTGTTAGGAAAATGAGCTGGCCCTGGGGGCGTGGAATAGGGTGCATTGCGTGCCATTTTCCATCCACTGATTCTCACCTAACGCTGAGAAAAATTAAGAATCTGCTTCACATGCATGTTACTCAGGGAGATTTGGGGGTGAAAGCAGCAGCCTATGGGAGGACGGCAAGGAAACTAACACTAACTTACTTCTGACCACAGTTCGCTGGTGTAGGCATTTTCAACTTGTCTCCAAGATGATGGCAAAATGAAAGATTTTAAAGAGCAAAAGCTATTTACAGTCAGAATGTTATTTGTTTTTAATTTTGTTTATTTATTTGTACCAGAAATCAAACTCAAGACCTAGCACTTGCCAAGCAGGTGCTGTGCCACTGAGCTACATATCCCCAGCCCCGTTTGTTTGTTTGTTTTAAAAAGCAAAGTACAGAAGAAAATATACCTGGAGAGAGAATGCAGACATACTGCTAACAAAAAGGGGCACTCTCTCTACAACATGGCAACATCGCCCAAAGTACATATTTTGATTCACCAGCTTTCAGATCCTTGTATGTATCTGAAATGGGAACCTCAGTGTGTTAAACAACTAATGCTTGTCTTCCATAGACCAGCACCATGCCAAATGCATGTGGGGCGAAAGGATGATTAAACCTCTATCCCTAATGTGTTTGTGTCATTACAGAAAGCCACAAAGCTGAAGTTATCCTTAGTTTATAAAGAACCATTTCCCCAAGAGCTTGTAGAAGTACAAAAACACTGCTGAACTGATACCCACTGTGGACATCTTCTGTTGGAAAGGTCATTTTAAATACAGTCTATTACTGCTGCAACATGTACCCTGCAGTAAGGACTTCTGGGTTTGGCTCTTACATGGGCCATGTGCTATGCTAAGTGATTTCCCATATGATTCTATTCCATCATTGTTTACTCCGGAAGAAAGAGAGGACAAGTTTAATAAACTGATCCAAAGCAGTATGACCACTGAGAGGCATTGCTAGAACTCTGAGACTTTCAAAGTAGTACGCTTTTAATTACAGCCCCGAGCCAGGGGTCAGCTAACTTGCTCTGTAAAGAGCCAGAGACTAAATATTTTAGGCTCTGCAGATCATTGCCTGTCACAGTTACCCACTTTTGCTGTGATAGCATAACAGCAGCCCTATCAGTGACTGTGGCCGTTATCTCAAAAACCTTTTATTTACAGAGACAGGCATGGAGGCCACAGTCTGCCCTCCTAACCGATGCTGTGGCTCTTACAGGGCAGTGGCTGTGGCTCACTTGTTTTAGGGAGGCTGGATGTGGATGCACTTCAGCAAGCATGTCTACGAGTGGCTGGGTGTCCAGCTGCTGGGAATCTCACGGCCTACTTAGGAAAGGCAAGATCTCTTTCTAAGGATAAAGTGAGCAATGCAAAATGCTCACAGGAATGAAGTGGGTATGGCAGGTTGCTGAGAATCACAGGGCTTCAGTGGCCCATGAAGTCCCCCAAGTAAGTGTTTTCTAGATTTTCACTATGTATCAGGCATTATGTGAAATGTTATACGCATGTTATCTATTACAGTCTGTAAAACAATCCCATGAGTTTGGTCCAAAGGCCCAGAAAAATCAAATGGTTTTGATTATAATTCTGCAAATAGGAAGGGTCAGAACTAGGGTTTAAACCTGACTTCAGAGATGAGCTCCCCGCCACAAAACTGCTCTCTCCCCAGCCACAGGGGGGTTGAGACAAAATGAAAGGGAGAGAAAGAGGTAATGCTGTGTAATGCTGACACGCAACTGGTCAACACTCCTGGGTTATTCCTTTCTCTGATCTGCTTAGTTCAAAACATACGAGACATTTTCTCTAACTTTTAACAGTAGGGCATAAAATGTTTGGGTCACTATAGGGTAGAGCGGGCAGTAACTGTATCTCACAGTCACAGCACACGGCGTCACAGCCCAGGCGCCACGTGTGGAGACTGTTAACACTGTTGCCGGCAGGCTATGCCCAGCCCTGGCCAGGACACTCACCATCATACTCTGGGAAGTAGTCGACTAGGTGGGAATACATGATTTTCTCCTCTAGAAGATCCTTCTTGTTTAAGAACAAAATAACTGAGGAGTTCTGGAACCAGGGATATGTGATAATCGTTCTGAAGAGTGCTTTGCTTTCCTCCATTCGGTTCTGGAAAAAAACAAGTCAGAAAAAAAAGGATTAATTATGTGATTACTCAATCTGTGAGTTGTGTTTATTTCAATAGGGGTGACCCATCTTCCTGATGCTTCCAATTTTTAACGACTTACATGCAAATGAGTCATGATACACATAGGCTCTTTTCATTATGCAAACTCTGGTTGATGAGCACAAGAAAATAATAATAAGTATCTGCTGAAATAACTTTTCAGGATGAAAGAGAAAATATAGCCTAGAAAACCAGGTGGTATCTAATATAATGCCATAAATGTCTACCAAAAACTATTTATTCATGACCAAACACTTAAGATTTGAATTAAGAACTAAATATCAGACTTAATTTGCATTTCAAAATATATTTATTTAGAACCTCGTAATCAACTGTTTTAAACATTCAAAGCAAAGTTACTTAATTCTTTGTCCAAAGCACATCTATATTTCTGGAATTACTACTACTAGGCAGAAAAACGTATGCCTTAATAAGCAAACACATGTTCATCAGTGGACATTCTCTCTAGGTTTCATGATGATGTTCATACATAATAACTGTGGAGACATACATGTAATCACCTGGAGATACAAGGCTAGTATGTCTCACCTTCAACGCTGATGTGGAAGTGCTCTTACCTGAAACCATACTTTCAAACCTACTGGGTAACAGAACTAAACAGGTTCTAAGGAAATGAGTCTGCTGGCTTATAAGCACTGAGATGCTAATGTAGGCTACTCCTGAGAAAAATCCGTCCTCCAAGTTATCACTGACGCACTGAGCACTGACCGGAAGCCTCTTCCCCATCTCCTTACCAGCAAGACTCTATCCTTGAGATCCTTCCACTTCCACTGCTGAGGGTGGCTGGGGACTTGAGCTGTCACTGCACTCTGCAGGATGCAGTCCCATGGAGGCCTGGTCAGCACACATCTGTAGCCCTCCACCACACACGACTTTCTAAATCCTGACTAGGCTGTTCTCTTTTTCGATTTTTAAAGTGTGCTGATTAAAATAAAACTAAAAAGGAATACTTTTCAAAAGCAGACCTTTACCAGAATCAGGTAAAGCTGCTTCTCACCAGTTTATTCAACCTTTAGTTTTGTGCCTCTAGTTGTTTCATGCTGATGAAAAATACAGGCTGTGAAAAATTACTTCACAGCTCAAGGAACAGAGTTCATGCATTTTTACTCAAGTGCCATGTCCAGTCTTCAAACACGTCTTTACTAACTACATGCCTTTTGTTGGTTACCACAGTCAATGGTAAAATTTTAAACCCTGAAAATGATACTCTCTGAGGAATAAGCTCTTGTAGCTGTACATTTTATTCCAGGCTAAAGATTTTAACCCTAAAGAAAAACCCCCTCTTAAGTGAGTTAGACAGTGACACCACTGATGGGAGAGGTAGTATTTCTTTTTTTATCGCTAGAGAAAGTCTAGAAAGCCGTGTGATGACAGTAGGGACATCCGCCTTGGTGTCCACAGTGCGTCTCCATCAGAAGGAAATCTTGCACTCAGCGCTCTCTGAGAGAGTGGAAGGGCTCTGAAGGGACAAAGGGTCCTCGCTAGCCTGTTCTGGTTGGAATCCCTCAAGGTGACTCATGAGGTGGGAAGAGGAAGAGAAAGGGGTCCTGACTTTGAATCAACATAGAACTTTGTCTTTGATCAAAAGTTTCAAGTGAGGGGCTGGGGATATAGCTCAGCAGCACTGTGCCTGCCTGGCAAGTGCGAGATCGTGAGTTTGATACCTGGTACCAAACAAAAACAAAAACAAAAACAAGTTTCAAGACTGGGCTGGAGTCTCTCTGCTAGAATGCAGTGTGCCAGGAGGGAGCACTGGACCAGTGTGCAGCACAGTGGCTTCAAGTCTCTCCTGGGCCCAGAACCATGAACCAAAGACGACCTGTCTAGAAGCTGCTACTCTGTAACCAGAGCTGCTGTGGTTGGAGCCACTCTGGGGACAGAGGTTGCTCGCTCACTGGGGTGTCTCCCGGAAGCCCTGGCTGGGTATGCAGTTTAGGGGTGTTCAGTGTGCTGGTGGATCGTGGCTTAAACCATGAGTTCAGGGGAAGGTGGGGAGTAAGGGGGCAGCTGCTGGGCAGCATGGTCATCCCTAGGCCTGTGACCAGCTCCACCACGTGGAGCCTGTGAGGACCTGCTGGCCCTTTAATGCTGGGCTTTCTGAAGCCACCTGGGGATCTTATCAAACCGAGGGTTCCTGTAGCACTGAGCAGGCTGAGTCTGCCTTTCCATGAGGCTCCCAGGTGTGGCATTCCTGAGGTGGAAGGTATAGTCTCAGCAAAAAAGAGGATGGGGTCACTCTACCCCATTTTCATAATGAGAACAGCAAGGAGCTATGTCCACTGAGGTGTCAGGATCCGGTAATAAAATTCTTACCATGCCAGCTTTGTTCTTTCCCAATTTTTCATTTTATGATTCTTACTTTATCTATTGATGCTGTACTCTGAAGTGAAAATTCCTTATGCTCTCCTACTCCACGATGAAGCAATATTTAAAAACAGATCCTCGGGGCTGGGGATTTAGCTCAGTGGCTTAAGCGCCTGCCTGGCAAACGTGAGGTCATGAGTTCAATCCCCAGTACCAAAATCAATCAATAAATAAATAAATAAATACATACATACATACATACATACATACATACAGATCCTCTTTACACCAAAAGCCCTGGGCAGAACCCTAAATGGACCGGGAGTTTTACAGTGCCCCACAGGGGTGTAGAATGTAAGAGGCACGAGGCGTAGTCCGCTCTGCTCAGAGAAAACCTGAATGCTGTGTGGGAACTGTTTCAGGAGACTTAGTGGTACTTGCTTTTTCATAACCTGCCATGGCATGAGGTTTTGAGGAAAAAAATGAAAGAGAAATGTATGAGACAGGTGTGTGTCAAATGATAAGGAAAACAAGCCTGAAAAACCAGGGATCTTCCTTTTCATAGTGTTTTAGCCGGGAAATAAGGAGAATCACAGAGGTAACAGCACAGATTCCACTCTCCCAGACACAGGGCTCCTTGCTCGCTAACAGGCTGGCCCAGCTCACGCCTGGGCAGCCTTTGTCACTCCACCCACCTGTTCTGGGGAGCCCAGGGAAAGGGGCTCAGGCCCCACGTCCAGGTAAGCCACTCCTCCCAGGGGCTGGAGACAGCACAGGAGCAGGCGTGAACTGGGATGCATTAGGCCATGTCCAACACGTATCAAACAGAGCCCTGTTCCAGCCATTATGTGGAAGTTCTTACACTGATGATTTTTATCATTGTGAATTGGTTCTCAAGAGCTCGCCTTTCCAAAAAATGCTGCACTTTAATGCAGTCTCCTGCTCACATATGACTAGCTAATGCATTCATCTACAAGGCGAAGCCCTAGGTTCCAGCTTGGCATGGCCTGATCCCAGGCTGTATCTGCAGTCTGAGCCGCTAAGCCTTCTCCAGATGCCGAGTCACATAGTGTGACTCTGGCCCACAATGCTCTCTTCCCTACCCTAATCCTTTAAGGTCCTTGTCAACTGGACTTCCCCACTCGATCTGAGTGCTCTGAGCCCAAGGCCTGCCTCTTCCTCCCACCTCCACAGCAGCGGGGCCATTCCTGTTCTGCCCCCCAGTCAGCGGCACGCACGGCACACTTGCTGGACGCTGCCTGGGCACGAGGGAGAGAGAAGAGGCACACTGGTGTGGACCATAGGTCCACACGGTGGGCTAAGAGCTGATGAAAAGAGCCATGTGGAGTCCACTGGAAGGAAAGGCAAATTGTGAGTGGGTTAGGGAAGGCAGAAAAGCAAAGACAGTTTTGAGTTGAATCCTGATAGGTGAGTGAGAGACTGTAAGGAAAAAAACCAAACGCAAGGCAAAGGAAAATTCAAATCCACAACCTTTGAAAGAATTTGAAAATCCTAAATGAAATGATTTACAAGGGCTTCTAATGTCTGGAGCTTGTACATTAAATAAGAAAATTCTCTGTGCTGAGAAAGGGAAACATTTCTTTTTCATTTGCATTGTATGGTGGGGGCCAGAGATGCACAGACACGCTAAGTTTCATGTGCCCAGCTTTTGCAGCTCCTAAAATAACCTCAGTTTGCACTGCCTGCACTCCAAAGCTAGGATGCAGGCAAGTCCACCAAAAAGCCCCGTGACCCTGCAGGAGGGTACACTGAGTGCAGTGATTTGCCCTCCTTCTGGCTCAGGTGCAAATGGTCCTATCTCTGCAGAAACAATTACCAAATGGGTCTACTGGGGCCCTTGTATTTTAGGCCTAATATTTTACATTTATATGTTTTTGTAGGCTCGATGCCAATGTGATCTAAAGTTTGCTCGTTGGGTGCTTTTCCTTATCCCTCTCTGCCAACCTGATACTTCCTTCTGTCAAAAGTTGGCACGAACTGGAGATTGAAACATACTTTTCAATAGTTTCTGTAATACCTTATTACCTTGCCAGTAAGCTCACACATCCTCTTACAAAGTTCACTCTTTTTATAGCAAACAAACTCAGACTGAGACTCTAATTTTTTAACCTAGTATAAGTCATTTTATACTTGCCTGCCTCTCCTTGATATTTCTGGTTTACTAATACTTTGATACACTACACTGTGTCACATTTCCTATAAGATCTAGTACGCAGTCCGTAAGTGCAAAATGAGACATGAAGAAATAAATATGCAGAACACATCCAATCAACTCGTCACTGAGCGTCTGCCTGCCTGTCTATTGTTCTGAGCTGGGGATTCACTGTTAGAGGTAGGAAGGACCCCAGGGAAACTGGGACAAAGCTTTCTAGGGTGCACAAATCCCTTCAGAACTCAAGAGATGCAGTCTGTGTGATAAGCCTTCCACTGAAAAGGGTCAGGTTCACATATTGTATCCAGTGAGCAAGGCTCAGATACACAGACATAAACCAACACTCAAGTTGCTCTGGGAATCACACTGCTCAGCAGAAGGGAAAACCATACTGCTTACGGTGCCTCACGGCATTTTTTTTTTACCCGAGATTGTCAGTTATAGGTAAAGACATCATATGCTAGCTACACACCAACAATTCATGGTAAGCAGCTTGTAGGGCTTCCAGGCATACAGTGCACACCATGAAAAATGCCTACACCAAGTACTCTTTTTGAGACACGACCTTGCTACGAGGTTCAGGCTGGCCTTGAGCTCACTTTGTAGGCCAGGCTGGGCTTGAACCAAGGATTGCAATGATCCTCCTGCTTCAGCCTCCTGAGTGCTAGGATTACAGGAATGCACCACCAAGCCCGGCTTTTACACTACATACTTGTATCAGCATGATTTCTACTTAGGAAACTGACAAGAAAAAGAGATCCTCAGAACAGAGATTTTATGCTTGGGGGTTCACTTAAGATGACATTCTACAAAGCACTCTTCACTTCTAATTACAACAATAGCTTCACTATTTTTTTTCAGACACAATTCACTACACAATACTTTATAAGTTATTTTACTAAAGATGTTATTATTTTAAAAGATGAGTTACTTTGCTTTCATTTTATTACTTTATGAAATGACCCACGGCCATGTAAAATTTGTATTAAAATTATTCTCAGCTTATCAAACATTGAATATTTTAAAAATTCAAATCCCCAAGAAGGAATTAAGAACGTAATATCTCAGGTGTTTGTTTCATTTACCTACATCTACTAGGTAAATAAACCTAACAGCTCTGAAGCCTATGAAAAACATCCGCAAACCGATCTTTGCATGTTCTTTCCTCCCTGATGACCTGGGGACAAGCCTGCTGGGGTTCACTTCCTGTCTCCCACAGGATCACACTGCTGTGCGTCCTGACCCACAGCAGCACTGTGAGGTTGAAAAACATATTCTGACGGAAGTGGCGGGGGCGGGGGGCTAGTACACGGGAGTGTGCGCTGCTGAGACTGGCGTGGAGAGGACCCGATGTGAGGACGGGCCATGACTGTGAGCTGGCCGCCTCGGTCTAAAACACTTTTGTGACCCTGGGCGAGTGACCAAGCCGCTTTACTCTCATCCCATTTCCTGGGTTTGCAAGGACAGAATGAGACGGTGCACCAACATGCTGTACTCTGCTCTGAGCACACAGTAGCTTTGAATGGTGGCCACAATCACTGACGGCAGGACTGCTCCAGGAGAACCTCCTGAGGAGGCCCCTTGCTTACTCAAGTCACAGGCCCAACAGTAAGGCCAGCAAGATTTTCCCATTCGCTGTAACTGCGTGCTGTTAACCTACCATGATTTCCAATTCGGGCTAGGTTCAAATTCTGATTGACAAACTGGAAAATCACCCGTGTCTCTGCCTATTTGTCTTACGTTTCTTTCTAAGATTCTCCACATGGTAAAGGGGGAGTATCTTTAACGTCTCTAAAAATTCTCAAAGCTCTCAACCTTAGAGCAAGCCAAGAAAACAAGACATGATAGGTAAGTGGAGTTGTTTGGAATTAAAAATAATGAAAGACAACTTCCCAGTCATCCCATTTCTGCTATCCAAATCAGACAACAGGAATAAAAATGCTCAACACAAACTCAGCTGGACACATATAATTTTCTTAGTCTTTGCAAATCTTCACAAGCACTTAAGATCAAACTTGGCATTGAGGACAGCTCCGGAAGGTTTTAATATTGTAGTTCCTGCATATGCATCCATCTGTCCTTACCTGCACAGGATGTTTAGAGAAGCAAAGAATCAATTTGCCTATTACCTCTGGGGCTAAGATTTCTAGGCAGAGACAAGGCTCTTGTGAAGTGAACGTGTGTAAGCTGGAGTGTGTGGTAGGAGAAAACTGGGAGGAAGTAAGAGGAAGACAGAAACAGAGACTAGAAGGAAGGATCAAGGAGAGACTAAGAAGAACGGAGAAGTTGAACATATGTGAGAGGAAACAGAACAAGGGTCTAACCAAGCCTCTCTGATGTGGACACTTATAACCCTATAATTCAGAAAAGAGAGGGTCTCTCTTCCTTTAATATTTTCTGGCATTACACATGTAAACGTCGCATTTTGTCTCTTTAGTGGAGAAGCTGTATATGTGTATGTTTACCTACATAAAATAGTTAAGATAGTTATATACTGATTTCTCTGAGTTTGCTGAAAAAAGAAAGATTTGTGCTCTGGGTGAATGATTTGGGGATGACAATGTGCAATGTATGTACCATTGTTGCCCCGACTGGCAGGGTTTTAAATTTTGTTTTAGTTTTTCTTTTTCTTCTTTTTTTTCCTTGAAATAAAATGGATTTGAAAAAAAATATTTTCTGGTGTTTTAATTCGTCAAGTGAACAACAAACTCCTTCCAAAGTCTATTTCACAGCATGTTTTATCTTTCTTCTGGATAGTGATCACGTTCTGTATCTTCCCTTTTGGTTCAGCAGCATGTGATTTAAAGCCTGTCCTTCATTTATAGGAGCCCACTCCTCTGCTCTCAGAACACTCCTGGACCAGAGCGCTGGGACCTGGCGGGTTGATGCCGCGTGTCCATGACACCCCCCTTCCCGTTCCCCACTCACACTCACGATCCTGTGCCACTGCCCCGGGCTGTTTCAGCTCCAGCTCTCAGTGACAACCAGCCTGGTGCTCTCTGGTGTGGTTCTGTGCGGCCAAAGCAACCCCAGCCTCTTTCATGTTGAAACTCTTTTCTGTCCTGCTGTGAACTTATCTCTTGCACACAGTCACTGTCACTGTCACTTCCATCCCTCCACTAAGTGTCTAGGAGCCAGGTTACTTCCCTCAGCTGGCGGGGAACATTTCTTCCAGCTAGAGTCCCCTCATGACTAGTGCTTCCTATGTTTCAAACCTGCCTAAATTGGTGGCTACAGGTTTCTTTGTTTCCACAGGAGCTAACTGGAAAAGATGCACAGTTTTGCATAATTCAGATACAGATTTACTTTTAGAGTTTAGTCAGAATAATCATTTACTCAGGAACTCCAATCTGTCAGAAACTCCCTAGGTCACCGTACATGTCAAGCAGCATTTCAGCAATTGCAAGTGTAGAGGAATGTTTCATGCAGAAGGAGCCGAGGAAACTACAGATGCAGGCACTGGGGCCATTCCTATGGGCGGCCCCTAATTCTGGGCTCCAGGGGACCGAAGGCAGCACATTTGGAGTCCAGAGGCCTAAGCTGGCTATGGAGGACCTGCTCCTGCTGCGGCCTAGAGCAGTGCATTTGCTGAAAGCCCATCAGTATCTCCTCACCGCATTTATCCAGGACCAAAACTGACAATGAAGAGGAAAACACAACCTGTTGCAACAGACTCCAGTGACTCTGCCTGTCCTTAAACACCACTGGCAAGGCATGGAGTACCTAAACTCCCCGCAGCTGGACTGCCCCAGAAAACCACTGATTTGGTTACATTTTGTTTCCTTCTGGTCTTTGGGCTATGCATAGTTTTGGGATTTGTTTTATATCAGTGCTGTCTCATGGAACTTTCTTAGATGATAGAAAATCTTTTCTATTTTAAAGAGAAAAAAAAAGCACAAAACCGCCAGAAAGCAATCAAGCAAAGAACAAAAAAAGCCAAATGAGGACAACAACAACAACAACAAAACAGTGATACAGGATTTCAAAATAAGATGATAGGGATGTAACAATGGCTGTTACATTACATATTATTATCTTCAAAACAGTTGCTCAGGTTACCAGGTACAGGCATGATCAAACAATATGATTTGCCCTTGAGCAGTTTCTTTCCCTTTCACTGTATCCATTGTATTTTTATACAATGGAGTACTACTTAGCTATAAAGGATAAACTTAAGGCTTTTATAGGTAAATGGATGCTACTGAAGACCACATTCATAAGTGAAATAAGTCAGACTCACATGTGTAAACACCGTATTGTTTTACTAGTGTAAGAAACTGAAAGAGTAAATAAGATCCAAAAGAAAATCATTTTTGTACTGTCTTCCAGTTCAGAAGCCACCAGCTATGTGCTGCTCTTGCACACTTAAACCATGGTTAATGCAATAAAGAAATGCTTTTTAAATTTTATTTAATTCCAACGAATTAAAATCAGTCACACAGAGCCTACAGCTACTATGTATGGGCTATTTTATTTGTCTTTTTGACACACAGTCACACTACGCAGTTCAGGCTGGCCTTGAGCTCACTTTGTAGCCCAGGCTGGTCTGGAACTTGCAATCTTCCTGCCTCAGGCTCTTGTGTGCTGGGATTATAGGTGTGCACCACCACACCTGGCCCTGTATGCACTATTTTAAAGGACTCTGAATTCTATATAAAATTTTATATCCTGCCCAACATTATACGCTAAGTACTTTTCAGATTTAGAGATATTTGAATTGCCTTATAAAGTTATAGCAAGCCTAACTATTACGGTAAAATACTTGTTTAGGGGAGCACTATCATAAATAGTACTATAATTTACAAGTTTGCGTATACAGATTTTGGGGGGATGATATTTAGTATTGAACCCAGGGTCTTCACAATGAGGTGTATCCCCAGACCTTTACATTACTAAGTTGCCTAGGCTAAGTTTAAACTTTGATCCTCCTGCCTCCTGCCTTAGCCTCCCAGATTATAGCCTAGGATTATAGACATGTGCTACCAAGCCCAGCTCATATAGATTTTCATAACTAAAATTTTGTATATAGCAGCATATCAAAACATTTTGCAAATTTTAAGGCTTTTCATCATTATACTCTATTCAGCCTTCTACCAGGAGCAAACAAACTTACATCCCTGGTAATGACTCAATAACTTGTTCGCTGTACTATTCTCTTTTCAGTGGGATTGCTCTTTCAAAATATTTTTCGTATTAAATGATGTGACACAAGGCAAGACAAAATGATAGCTCACTGTCTAGGTTTCAATTTCTTTGAGTAGCAAACTTCTAATAGATTTACTAACCTGTAGTACTTTCTCTTTTTGTAAACTGTTTTACTTTTCTGCTCTTTTTAAAGCATTTGGATGGATTACTAACATGCTGAAGTCATTAACCACTATTTTATTTTAATTTTTTTTTTACTAATTTCTCATTTTGAATTTGGGGTATTTTAAAGAAGTTATCTGTATAATATTTAAAATAAGATCAAAATATTGCCTTAAGATTTCTACATTAGACCTTTATTAATATGTGAAAATGTCCTACTTTATTACAAAAACTGAATTTCAGATTCCTTGAAGCCAGTTCAGTTTCCTGTACTAGCTGGCCAGGGAACGTAAGCCACAGCTCAAGCCAAAAAAGCATTTTGTTAATTGTCCTGGCTGAACTGGAGCTGTCAGCAAGGACCAGGCCATCACTTTTCTCTGTTTTACTATTCGCTTTCTGGTCCCATAGTTCATGAGTGGCTACTTGGCTAAAGTAGGGAAGACTCTGGATAAAGAGCAACAGGCTTTCAGGATGTGGAGGTAAGGGATTCACATAGCTGAGCTAGAACACTTGAGTACCTTGAAAAGGATCCAGGAAGACTTTATCTGTCTGCACAAATCGACACATAAACATCAGCATATCAGACTGAACCTGAACAAATATTTGATATGCACTAGGACAGTGCAAGTCCAGGGAAAATAGGTATGAAATGAAATAACTTTACACAGTGCAGTAAAGTATCTTCTTTATTGCCTGAAACATTTTATGGATTGGTCTGTCTGGCTCAGAAACACATGGCTGGCTGATTCTTTGGCTGAGATAATCAAGCGAATTCAGTGGGGGAAGAACTGTGTTGCCCTTGTGTGCAAAGAGGCAAGTTCCAGGACTTACATGACAGTGTGGAGCCTTGTTTGGTGGGGCCACTCTGGGCCTAAGGTGTCCACGATTGTAGGCATGCTCAAGTCCTTTTCATCCACTCTTGGTTTCTTATTCCCCTCCTTCTAACCTCCAAATATTGCAGGTGTTTGACTAGAATTTTCATTAATAGGGAACAGACCATAGATAAGCATGGAAATGTAAGATAGGGGATCAGAGTTTAACTTTGGACAGAGATGAGGAGATATATAGAATAAGCCACAAGAAAATGAAGAGGAAAGAAGGGATAATTTGCCCTAAAAGTTTTCTCATTAATACATAAAATATTCTGAATGTAAGTCCTTGCTGGATGTGGTGGTGCACACCTATAATCACAGCACTTGGGAGGCTGAGGCAGGAGGATTGCTACCAGGTTGAGGCCAGCCTGGCATGCACAGTGAGTAAAAGGCCAACCTGGACTACATAGTACGACCCTGTCTCAAACAAACCAAACCAAACCAAACCAAACCAAACCAAACCAAACCAAACCAAACCAAATCAACAAAATGTCCTTTTAGATGAACCAAGTAATGATTTGACAGCTATTTTTTTTTCTTTTTTGTCTTTTCACATTCAGTAACAATATATAATGCAAGTTTTTAGACTGACATGTATTTTTGGCTATATAACTGCTACAAATTTTACATAAATTTAATGATAATAACTAATGTTTGCTTACTGCCAATATACAGCAGCTATTACTTGAAGCATTTTAGTGTGTAAGAGGGGTGCTAAGCTGTTCGGGAAAGGGCCAGCAAGTAAACACTTTAGGCTTCGCAGGTGAGTCACAGCTACTCACTGCTAAAGCAGGAGAAAATTATCTATACAGAGTATGGAGAATGCTAGTGAAGCTTTGTTTTGACCCTGAAACTTGACTTTTATGGAATTTTCATGTGCAGTGAAGTATTCTTACTTTGATTTTCTTAACCATAGGTTTTTAGCCACATAAACCTGCCAATTATCATGGTGGGGGTCCAACATGTGAGGAGACCCTAAAAAGATGTCTCATCAGTCTCCTTCCTCTGGTGCTCCAGACCGAAATAGACTTCCTGACTTTTCTTCCCGCTGGGCAGTAAACCCGGTCCTGGTCTGTGAACTGCATCACGTCAGGTTGAATCTAACCTGGGGGCTACCGTCTGCTGGCCTCTGGTATTCACACAACAGCGCTGAATTTTCACACTACACCATGCCTCTTTCTTGGGTGAGGAGGCTGATACAAAGTAGGTTAAGCTGCACACCTGGCAGGCAGTTAGGTATTTATTACAGCTACTGTGTTTGAATCTCCGGCAACATTATAATTTTTATATATGTATTTAAAGGTGTGAGTACATTTCCTAGCAATTCATGTTTAGGAGTACAGTGTAAGAATGACGAAGCACACATAAATGACAGTAACAGCCAAAATAAGGTCTCTCTTATAAATCTGCCATAATTAACTTTGGGCATTAATTTTTTGTCTTTTTTCATAATTCATAGACTTCTGAAAACTATTTTCCTTTAATTTTAAAGAAAAAAACATCTATCTTCTTTCTTCCTATAACACAAATGAAACATAAGAAAGAAAGCCAATGTTTTACTTCATCTGCGGAACTTCCAGTGTCAGGGCAGTATGTGTTTTTATTTATCTAGATGTTCTCCACATGTAAATATGCCTTTCCAGTATTCTAGCACCATGTATCTGGCATTTTAAGCCAATACAAATATTGTGAAACAGTCCTCATATGAAGGTGACGACACAGTATTCATGTACCACCCGCTCCCTTCGTTTTGGTAGTGGAAGTCAAACTCAGGACCTTGTACTTGCCCAGGCAGGCGCTGTGCTGCTGAACTATTTCACTGGCCCTCATGCTTCTTTAAGTAGTTTAGAGATAATCCTTCCAACACACTCAGTTGAGAGAGACTAGTAATAATCTGTGTTTAGGTCTGTTCCATCCCTGCCTCCTGCCCCCGCTTCTCTAGGTGACTGTCTAACAAAGTGAAGGCTGGGTAGTGAAAACACACGAAAACCTCTAATCACTCAGCTTTGGTCTATGCACTTATTAGAAGGTATGCTTACAGAATTAGGGGACAAACTGTTGTAATTTCTCAACTTGAAAAAAAGATACACTCGTTTGTGTGCAAACAAATATGATTCGGAAAAGACAGACATGAAACTGCTAGCAGTAGTTAGCTATCTATGAGGAGGCAGAGAAAAAACACGGAGAGCTTTTATTGTCTTCGGGATGTTTAGTAACGAACATGCACAGTATTGCCTGGTCATTAAAATCGTAAACTGACTAGTATGCTCCAAGAAATTAACAATACGTCTATTTTACAGGTAAAGAGTCAGACAGAAACCAAAAGGCAAGCTTGGCACCACAGTGCACACCGTTAACTCCAGCCCTCCGACAGCCCACGCAGAAGGACTCGCTCTGGCAGGTCAACAAGACCCCATCTCAAAGTCAGAGGGGCTGAAATGCTGCTGAGAGCAAGAGCCCTGGGTTCAAGTCTTAGCATCACTGCCAAAAAGAAAACAGAAAGAAAAAAGAGACAAGACATCCAGCAAAAGGCGGGCTCACTGCCGGGATGACTCACGGGGCAGAGCTGATAGAGATCATGATGAAAACCAGAGCCTTTAATTCCCACTCTGCTCCTGGATACTCTAGTCAGAAGAGCTTTCTTACTGAAAAAGGCAAGAGATTGGTAGGAAGAAAACAAGACGAGGAGGTGCTGAGGGAGAACCCTTGTTGTCTAAAGGACATCCACTCTCCGGCCGTGTTAGGCAACACGGCCACCTGTTCCTGCCACTTTCCTCTCCGTCTGTGGGAGCATCGAGGCTGGCAGGAAATGTCCAGTGGCCCACAGTTTTAACAGGAGACGCACAGAGTGTGCTGGGCACACCCGAGGCCTTCTGAGGGCAAGTGAGGAAAAGTGAAGGCCGAGCAGCCAGCCACAGCAAGGGAGGAATCAGAGACACACTGCTCCCGCTCTAGCTCATCCTTCTCCATTTCTTGGCCATCTGCTCTAGGTGACGTGCTTAACATGACTTTTTGAAACACAGGCTTAATTTTGAATTTCCCTCACCACAAAGTCCACGATTCTGCTACTGAACCATGCTGGATGATATTACAATGGTTGCAGATTTTTTAAAAAAGCACTATGATTCAAAATACGTGTGCAACATATTGAAGGTGCTGCTGTTCAGATCTAGGAGGACCACATAGAGCATGGGGCACTCAGAAGAGCTCGCTCCCCCTGAGCCTGCCTGGGCCCCGGAAACTTCCCAAGAAGTCCTCCTGTCTCTCCTGACTCTGGTTTCCTGACCCAGAGGCCCATGCAGCTAACATTTTATGATGAAATAAAATCGAGTGAGAGGAATATTACCAGAATGGGTATCTTCAGTTCTTAGTTTTAAGTGGATTACTTCAATATTCATGTTTTCATTTAAAATTACATCTCACTGCATTTCAAGGAGTATCTTTTTCAAACTCTGACACTTTGAGGCACTGAAAATCTAAATCCTAAGCAGTGAAAGTACAGTGAATGGCTGAGGCACTCCTGAAATTACCCTAGAAAGACCACAGGATTCACAACTGTCCTCGGAAATGGAAACAGCTGTTCCTCCCGTCTCTGCCCCTCTGACGCTCCCAGGTAATCCTCACGGGTGAGAGTGAGCTTTGTAGATCTCGTGTCTGAAATGCGCATCACAGTAGGTGAGAGGCATGAACTGCCTCTAGCAGAACAACGGTAGAGGGTGACAGGAGCAGGTTGGTGCCACACAAGAGCCTGCCTGGGCAGGGTAAGTGGTACTGGCAGTGCTAGGGCACTGGCATCCTTGAAGCTCCAGGTAATAGGGAAAGCTACTGAAACCTTTGCTTAAATTTCCATCTCTCCCTAGTTTTCAAGAGAGAATGTCAACAGCTCTTGTAAAAATATGGAAATCAGTGGCATAGCATGAACATGACAGATGTTTAAGGTAAGTTACAAAGCAAGCACAAATGGTCAGCCCCTCTACCCTGCCCCTGCCAAGGACCAAATCCATTTTTCTTTCTTTCTTTTTTTTTTTTTTTTTTTAAGATGGGGTTGCCCAGCCTGGGCTTGACGTTGTGATCCTCCTGCCTTAGCCTCCTACAGTGGGATTACAGGTGTGGCCTAGCATGTCCATCTTCTGACAAGTGTCTATTAAAGGGATATAGGCTGGCTCAAGCATGTCACATGGTTCCAGTACCATCTGAGCCAGTCCCAGTTTCTGGATCAAGACTGCTCCTATTAATACCAACTAGATTCCATCAGCATAAGGAAGATGAACAGAGACACGAAGGGATCGCTTAGGCCGGACCATGGACAGGGAAAGGGAGAGGGAAAGGGAAGGCTGGAGAGGAGGGCATGTTCCTTGCCTGCTCCCAGGTTTCTAACAGATGTGCAGGAGGGGCCTGTATCCAACACTCCTAGCTTTAAGCGCTGGCTCTGGACCCATCACCGATTTCTGGGTTACTAGTATTTAGGAAGGACAGGGGCCTTCATGCCCTATTTATTCTGTCCCTGATATCTTCCGAGGTTCTGATATTCTGTCAAGGCCCCTCTCCTGCCTGGAACCTCCTCCAAACTCCTGCTAGCAACAGTTCCTTGCCAGGAAGAAGCTCAACTGTATAGAAACAAAGGGACCTCCACAAAGAACAGGACTGGCCACTTCATCTCAACGGTCCCTTGTCCAAACTTCCTTAACTAGTACACAGAACACTCATACAGAAAACAGGCAGAGGACTTTGAATGTGAGTAGATCCATCTCAGCCCTTCTTCCTCACTGCTCATGTATGCCAGGAATGTTCAGGGAAGGGAGTAAGTTTCTGATGAGCACCTGGCCACTTCATGAACAGTCACCCCTCGGTATCCACAGGTGATGGGGTCTAGGGCCCTTTCCCCACACCAAATTCCCAAAGCCCAAAGCCCTCATATAAAATGGCATAGTATTTGTATCCAATTTGTACATCTGTGTGCCAACTTTTAAATCCTCTCTTATTTGATTATAATGTCTAACAAATAGAAATGTCATGCAAATAGTTACAAAGTATTACTTAGGAAATAATTGCCAAAATTATATAACGTTTATTACATATGCTTTAAAATGTTTTTCAAATATTTTCTGTCTGTAGTAGGTTAGATTTGGGGTTGTGGGAACCTTGTATAAGGATAGCCAACTATTTGCATAAACAATACGGCATATCACATTTCTTTCATCACTAATACTGGGACATGGACAGGTTTCCAGTCTAATAGCTATTGGCTTAATGTCACTCGCTATAACACTTGAAAAAATAGACTAGCATTTCTCCAAAATGTTTTTTCAAACCATGGTACCGATCACAGTAAGAGACAGTTACATGGCAGTAAACACATATACAGGCACATGCAAAGGTGAAACCCAAAATAACACTGGTCCTAGTAATAGGCCACGTCCTCTACTTGACTTGATTCCACTCCATCCTCTGTAGGCTATGGCAGTCATCTGCAATAGAAGATAAGTTTAACGAGACCCAGTAAATTGACTGTATGATCCACCAATGGATCTGGATATGCTAAAGATAAAATACTGTACATACCATCTTCACTCATTTAGACTGTCATCTTCTTATACCACAATGGCAAGTATTTTGCAAGACTGGACTAAAAAGTCTCTGTGGCCAAATGAATAGTTTTCAATCTGGTGGTAGATGTGCTGATCGGTGAAATTTGATTAGTCACAGCTAGCACATCTTTAAAAAATGTTTCTACTGAAAATCCACTATAAACATATTTTCCTTCTATAAATGCCAAATTTAGTGTTTAAAAAGAAATCTAAGGAGCAGGGTGTAGTTCTGTGATGTTAAGTCCTGGGTTTGATCCCCAGCATCAAATGAAAAAATGAAAAATAAAGAAGAAGAAATCTCACAATCATTTTCCAACACTATGGAAAATATTCCTAATGCATGGACTAACTTCAATTACACTACCCCTTGTGTTTGTGGAAGCATTATCAGAAACAGATGTTTTTGACATTCAACCTTTCTTAATTATAAAATATAAAAAGCAAGCAAGCAGACCTGCCTCTTCTGTGCAGTTTCAATCTTAAGGCAGTTTTACTTAATTAGCAAACATAGATGGGGCTTTAATAAACACAATTTAAATGTAAAGAGGTTTACATGCTAATACAATTCCACTAGTAATTTTCAGGCTATCATTATCCAACTTAGGAAAAGAAACGAGTCGGTCTAAGTCATTTCCAAGACACTCCAGGAAGGCTGACGCGACAGCTCCTATTATCTAGGCAAACAGAACAGCTCAGCCTTGCGACTATGCCACCATGTCTGGTTTCATTGCCTTTAGTCCATCTTTTTCTTAAAACTTTCCCAGACATCAACTTGTATGAATCTCTTCCTGCTCTGAAATCACATATAGTTTGACCAAGACTATTTGATAATAACCCTTATGATGTTAATCCCTACTATTCCTATAAATAGTGTATTGACCCTGATGGAGTATAAGCTTCCAAGAGGGGTTAGACAGGGGTTATTTATTATTCTCTCTCTCCCTCTCTCAACACCTAAATATCACCTTGCGGTATTAGGTGATCAATATATTTGTGGTAGGTGAATGAACATTATGAACCCACACACCTATATAGCCAGCAAAGGCAATGCCACTGCACAGGATTCAGTATATCAGAACTCATGGAGTCTAGGAAGTGGAGACTCAGCACTGCTTTGGCTTTGTAAGTTTTTCCCTTTTGGTGTATTCCTCTAAACATCTTTCCCTCCTTTATGGTCTGAACAGAGACCATCACACACAGTCATGGGATACCACTTAGTAATCAAAGGTGATTAAAGGAGCCCCTCAGCATCTGCTTTCAATATTATTCCAGGAATAGGGAACCAGTAGCTGAGCTTTTCCCCAAATTGCTAGTACTTTGATTTTTGGAAGACTTTGCCCACCTTTCTTTGTAGTCCTGCCTTGCTAAGATATGGAATAATTTCACATTTTCGCAGGATATATTTCCACCACAGTATAATACCTAAAGTGGTCACTCTGCTAACTGATGATGTAGGCCTGAAGCAATCCTGTGTTGAAACTAACTCTACATACATCTTGCCTGTATCAGTATAACAAATGACCAGATACTATAATCTCCACTTACACAATTTATACGCAATCTTTTAAGATACAGTAGTTGAGTGTGCCTGAGAAAAGTTGGTGATGAAAACCCTAAGCTGTGATTAGCCAAGACATTTCAGCACAAGTGAATGGGCAGTGGAAGCTGAGACCTCACTCCAAGCATTACTGCCTCCTTGTGGATATCAAGAAAACCTGTTCCTGAGATAGCAGTTCTTTCTCCTTGGTGATAAACAAGGAAGACCTTTTGCTTCCTGTAATTTCAAACTGATGGCTGTTGTCAGGACAACTAGGAAACACAAGTGACAGAGAGGCCTCCTAAGGAAACCAAGAATAAAACATAACAAAATAAAACTCCATCAGGTCACTGATGTGATGTAATACTTACCCTAACAGAAATTCAGGGATCACATTCTCCCTGAAGGAATTTTAAAAAGGAAGGTCCATGATGGTTGCAGGTAGACAGCACTTATGTGACAAACCCACACCCAAGAGTGTGTGTAAATGCTTTCCTTGGGACTGGATGACAAAAGCACTTCTGCTAAGTCTAACATACACACAGTGGGAAGGAAAACCTCATTTTTATTAGTCTGGTGAGTTATCTGTTTGCGGCTTAACTGTCAAGCAGGTAGTAAAAAAGGATGTAGAGAGGTCTCTAGCTGCAACTGTAATTAATGTCCCTCATTAAATGGCAGGAACACTCAAAAGTATGATAAAAACTGGAAAGCATGAAAATGTAAGAAGATTCAGACAAATTCTAATGTTTCACTTAGAGACTTGGTAGGAAGAGACTCTCTTTTGGGTCTGTAATATCTATAAAGTGTCTCATTCCTGTGTTGCAGTAACTTGCCCTGAGCAGGTGGAGTAAGTACTCAGTAAATGTTTGCCACATAAATGCACCTGCCAGGCTAAGTCTGATGGGACTGACCTGAACAAGTGTCCAGGACTCCTGCTGCAGCATTCAGGAGTGACGCTGGGGGGAACTTTAAACTCAGCTAGACCCAAGCTCTGAACCAACGCAACGCAGAGGGGAAGGACCTCGCCCCAAACCCACAGAGTGTGAAGCCAAGACCCGAGCTCAAATTTGTTTCAAGGTGGTTTACTTCCTTCTTTTGTTAGAACTAACTCTACTATTTAAACCTTCTAACCTTGAAGTGTTTGTGCAACCTCACTGATACCTCCAATAGCTATTCTGCCTTTGAATGGTCTTTTAGGTAAAAAGGATTTTAAATTTTGGACAGTTTTGAAATTAGCATTTTTTAGGTAAGGAATAAGCTACCTTCACTGAAGGTTTTTAAAATAAAGACATAGTAGAAAACCTATATCTAATTTTAAAGTCACATCCTGAGGCACATATTTGAGGCATGGTACACATGCACATAAGCACACACATATCTTGAAGAGGAATTGCAGAGATTTGCCTTACTGTTTACTTCCTTCAAGGTGTAACAAATTTGCTCAGGACCCTTTGGGAAAGCAGGTCATGTCTGCTTTGCTATGAATGGCTCTAGGTCCCAATGACTTCAGAGTGATGCGGAAGAGTCTTAGCGGGGGACTTTAATACCCCACTCATAAACAGGTAAAACAAACAAAAACTAAATGAAGAAGTATCAAATGGGCCGAACATTTCTATAGTGTTTCACCAAACTATAGCAGAGTATACATTCTTCTCAGCAACCTGTGGAACTTTTTCCAAAATAGAAAGTATCTTAGGCCATACTGTATGTTTAAATAAATACTAAAAAACAAATAATCTTTTGCAACCTATCAGGTAATAATGACATGAAACTAGAAATCAACAGCAAAGTGACCACAGAAATTACACGTACATATGGAGATTAAATAAAACATTTCTGAGTAATCAATGGGTCACAGAAAAAAATCAGGGAAGAAATTTGTTAGTTCCTAGAATCAAATGACAATGGCAGGACAAAATACCAAACTCTGTGGGGGCATAATGAAAGCAGTTCTAAGAGGGAAGTTTACAGCTGTAATACATACACTGGAAAGGCAGAGCACTACCAAATAAAAAACCTAATGATGGATCTCAAGGTCCTATAAAAACAGGGATAATCCAAATTTAAAACTTGTAAAAGGAGAAAGATTATAAAGATCAGAGTGGAAATTAATGAAATCAAGACTAAAAATAAAAGGATCAGTGAATTTAAGAGTTCTTTGAAAGGATAAGGATAAGTAAGATTAATAAAACACCAAGCCCAAGTGGCGGCAAACCTATGGCACACGTGCACAGCGGGATGCTTGCTATTCCTGAAAGCTCTGAAAGGTTCGCCACTACTGGCTTACTAAAACTTACCAAAAGAAAGGGCCTGTATCAATGCAATTAGCAATGAAAAAGGCAAAAATACAATGGACACCACTGAAATTTGGAGGACTATTACAAACTATTTTGAAAACATGGTCTAGTAAGTTGGAGAAACATACATAAATTTCTAGGCACACAACTTACCAAAATTGAACAAAGAAGGTACAAAAGCACTGAAACCAGACCAGTAAGCAATGCAACTCAGGCAGTAATAAGAACTCTATCAACTATGAAAATTCAGAATGCAACAAATCATTAAAAGATCATACGTCGTGACCAAGTTCCTTCATTGCAGGGATGTTAGGATGATACAAAACACAGAAACCAATAATGTAATATACCACATAAACAGAAATAAGGATAAAACTCAAGAGATCATCCCAAAAGAGGCCAAAATAGCTTCTGACAAAATCCAACACACATTCATGATGAAAAACATGATGAAAATAGATGTAAAAGGACTTGACTTCAAACTAATAAAAGTAATTTATGATAAACCCACAGCCAACATCATACTAAGTGGAGAAAATTCTAAAGCTGTCTTTAAAACTCAGAAACAAGTCCAAGATGTCAACACTCACCACTCCTGTTTAAGAAAGTACTCAAAACATCAGCCAGAGTAATCAGGCAAGATAAAGAATTAAAAGAGAAACAGGAAAGAAAGAAATCAAACTACTTTTATTTGCAGATGACATGATCCTTTACATAGAAGACCCTACACACACACACACACACACACACACACACACACACAATAAATAAATAAATAAACAAACAAACAAAAACCTTCAGAAGACTCCTAGAGCTATTAATGCATTCAGCAAAATGGCAAAATATAAAATCAAGACACAAAAATCAATAGTGTTTCTATATATCAATAATAAATCCACCAAGAAAGAAATCGGGAAAACAATCCCATTCATGGTAGCTTTGAAAAAATCTAAATACCTATAAATCAGCCTAAGCAAGGCTGTGGAAGACCTCTGATGAAAACTATAGTGCTCTGAGGAGACTGACGAGGACATTAGAAAATGGAATGACACTCCTTGTTCTTGGATTGGCAGAGTCAATATTGTCAAAATGGTCATATTGTCAAAAATGATATATAGATTTAAAGCAATTTCAATAGAAATACCAAAAGGGTTCTAAAAACCACAATCCTAAATGTTCTGTAGACCAGAAGAGATCCAGTAAAGCAATCCTGAGCAAAGATAACAAAACAGCAAGCATAACACTCGTAGATTTCAAGTTATATTACAGAGCTACAGTACTAACAACAGGATGGTACTGGCACAAAAACAGATTTATATATACCAACAGAGCACAAGACACAGAAACAGTCCAATGTACCTATGCCCATCAGATCTTTGACAAACAGGCTAAAAACAAGTGTTGGAGAATGTCGCCTATTTAATAACAAATGATGCTGGGAAAGGTGACTTTTGTGCAGAAGAATCAATCTAGATCCCGACCTTTCACCCTGTACTAAATCAAATAAAAAAGGACCAAAAACCAATATAAAAACAAAAACAATGATTCTACTGGAAGATAAAATAGGTAAAAAAACAAAACAAACAAACAAACAAAAAACCTTAAAGACATAGGCATAAGCAACACCAACTGCATAAAAATGATTTCCAAGAACCAATAAATGGGATTATATCAAACCAAAAGGCTTCTATACAACAAACAACAGAGTGAAGAGTCAATCTACAGAATGAGACACACTTTTGCCAGCAATTTTTGACAAAGTACTAATACCTAGAACTTATAAAAAGCTCAAGAAATTAGAACCCCCCATAAAAGATTCAATTAAAAAAGGGGGCAACTGAAATGAACAGACTGTTCTTAAAAGTAGTAGCAGAAATTGGTCAATATGTACATGAAAAAAGTTCAGTACGTTTGGTAAACGCAAATCAAAACAACACTAGGATCCATTTTATTCCAGTGAGAATCAAAAGCTATCAAAACCAAGTGCTAGTGACAATATGTAAAAAAAGGAACCCTTCTACATTTTTGGTGGGAATGATGTAAACTAGTACAATGACTACGGAAATCAGCATGGAGAGTCCTCGAAAACCTAAAAATAGAATTGCAGTAGATCAAGCCATACCTCTCCTGGGTATCTTCCCCAACAAGTTAAAATTCATCATATAGTGACACATGCATGTGAAACATGAAACTCACATTTATAGTAGCAAAATTCACAATAGCTAAATTAGGTAAATAGCTTAGATACCCGTCAACAGATGAATGGATAAAGAATATGTAGTACATATATCCAATTGCATACTACTAAGTCATAAAGAAGGATATATTTTAGTTATCTGAAGGAAAATGGATGGCTCTTGAGACTGTAATGTTAAGTGAACTAAATCAGCCACAGAAAGTTAAGCACAGTATTTCATGATTTTTCTTATATGAGAAACACAAAATAAGAATAAAGAGCAAAATAAACAAGAGATGAAAAGAAACAGCGAGAAAAACTTTGGATAGAGAAAGGGATTTGAGGAAGAAGACAGTAGGAAAGATGAAGTAGAGAGTAAGGAGATAAAAAATGATCAAGATATATATATATATACTATTTCTCCAAAATGAATATAATCATTGTGCATCACAAATATATGGTAATTTTAAAAAGCAGGTACATTTTCACACAGTAAAAGATGCCTAAAATCAGATGGACCTCTATTTTAACACAGCCCAGAGAATGCTCAGAAATGTGTGGCTGTGATCAGGGCTGACAAAGACAGAAAGTATACTACGATCCTTTGATATTGATGATGCAAACAAAATTACCTTTTCCGGACTAATTTGGTATCTATCTGATAATCATGATTATTATTCATTAGCATGCTTCCTAAAACCATTATCATCCAACATAAACAACAGAAAAGGCACTTGGTATTTTTCCTGTAAAAACCAACACATCTGAATTGACTAAAAAGTGCATGGCAGTGGATATTAAACAACAGTAAATCAGTCTTTGTGTATGTACTAAATGTGGGCACAATTTCCTAATCTGAACCAGCAAAAGCAAAATCTCCCAAAATCCCATCATGATTTTATCTTTAAAATCGCCTTTTTTTCTTCTGTGCTGGGAGTGAATTTATGTGTGGTAGTTATTTTAAAAAAGTATCTTTGGAAAGCACAATCGCCATCCTTTCCCCCTCAGCCTGAGGAGTGGAACACTGAAGGACTGGAGAAGCGTGCACAGAGACTGAATAAAAAGGGCCATGCTGGGCTCCCGAGCTCCCGAGACACGCCTTGGCGTGGAAGTTCACAGAGGCTCCAGGCTGGCAAACCCCACCTGATGCTGGGCACTGCCTCGGGCTCACCCTTCCTGGAGCTGGGCCCCTCTGAGGTGAAGGTGGAGACTTTTGTTTCTGTTTCCCCAGGACCCAGACTCAGCGCCAGGGAAATGCTCTATTCACAGGGCTCCATGAACTTCAGTGTCTCCAGTGGGCTGGGACAGGGCAGGAACTGTTCACTGGAGCTCAGAATGCTCTAGTCAGGTTTTTTTTTGGGGGGGGGGTACCAGGGATTGAACTCTGGACCCCACACCTGCCAGGCAGAAACTCAGCCGAGCTGTCTCCCCAGCCCTGGAATGCTCTGTGAACAGCCCCTTCAACAGTTCCTCCACCGTTCTTGATAAAATATATTGGTGTTGTTAATGCATTACCTCATTTAACACTCACAAGTTCTTTCCAAATCATTAAGTTCTATTTTCTTTTAATGACTTCTGCAGAAAGAGTATGAACACATTAGCAAGCTTTTTCTTTTTCTGCTGCCACCACACTCCAAGCCATGTGTGGACACTACCAGGAACTCAGTGGCAGACAAAATGTGGGCATGGGCAATGGGCAGGCTGTAAGCAGGTAAGCGATGCTTTTTCCTTATATGAATGAGGTGCGCAAAATTTGGGGACCACTTGGAATACTTAGGGGGAAAGACAGGATTACAACAATGTCAATTAAAAACTGTGGGGTTAAAATATAAGCACTGCATCTCTGGTGTCCACCTGCTGCACAAGTTCACTGACGCCACAGTGTTCTCCGGGTCACTCACTGCACGCCCATCTCCTGCTGCCGTATCAATAGCTCAGTTCTAAACGGCGCCAATATCAATCATTCCAACCAAAAAGACACAGAAATTGAGCCAAGTCAGTGTCAAGAGAAGTGTTCCTGGCCATCTCCAGGACAAAGGACAGGTTCTCTGAGCAGCAGGGCACATTTAATCCTGTGTGCTGTGTCACACAGGGATCTCTGCCCCACATTTGTTTCAGTTTTATTTTTTACTTATTTCAAATTAGCCTTTCCTAGGTTGCTTGTGTTTTTGATGTGATCTTCCTTAAGGTTATTCAACATAGGCAACAGTAAGTAAAACACAACTGAATTTAAAAAGCCCTGGGACACAGCACAAATGATCTGAAACACAATGGCAAAGAATGTGAAGTAACAGTAATGAGACAAAATAGATGCATATTTAGATGGCACAAATGGTAAGTATGACATAACTATTTTAGTGGTTGCTAATTTGTAAACTAAACTGCTGGCTTTAAAAATCAAAAATGTCAATATGGCAGAAAATTCCAACATTAAAAAACACAGAGATGCAGAAACTCCTATCTCAGATACATGCTACCCTACCATTTCTCTTGTATCATTTCAGAAATTTTCCATACATACGAAGTACACATTTATGGATAAACCTGTACTTTCCTTTTTAACCATATAATATGCTTTGAGACTGTTCTGTGTTAGCATATGTAAGTTGGGGTGATTTTAAAAGCAATCATCTTGATGTTTGTTTTGTTCTTTCCAGTTTTTTACCCAAAAGGTAAGTTTACAATCTTAAAAAAAATTTTATTTTGCTTAGTTTAATTTTATCAAGACTAAACTGTCTTCATAAGGGAAGTTTTTCAGAAAATGAAAATGGGCTAATCCTTTGCCAATCAGAATTCTGAGAACAAGGCATTTTTCTGCTTGCATGCCAAGCATTTAGAAACCCACATGCAGTTCCATTCCCTGCATTATCTGCAGGGTGTGGCTGTCATGATGGGTCCTTTCCAGCAAGCTATGGCGCAGGTCTCTGGGACTGGGCTGGCGCATGCCCTCTCTCTCTTCATGTGACTTAGAAAACCTTGCATTTAGCCCCAGCACAACTTGTGCAAAGGTCACACAAGAACATAGCTATTTTGCCGACATCCAGCAGAATGAAATGAAGGAAAGATGCATGCCAGAGGCACTGGAGCTGGCTGAAGAACTTTAAAAGCACACAACTTTTAAAGAAAACCTCTGACTGCAATGTGCCTAGTGAATGAGCTGACACACAGCAGCACCACCTTGTCTTCTGTACCACCACGTGCTGTCATGATCATAGTCCATGTGCAGAACCAGTTAAACTGTCTCCCCACACTGCCCCTCACCCCATCAATTTTCTGTGACACGGTGACCCTGTCATTGACCGCTAACGGTAACACTGAATTTAGTGAGAGATTATTGTACAGTCATGGATCAAATGTGAAGAGGTCTCATTTACACTTGTTTCAAGGGTAAAAAACTGTTACTATGAACACTGCTGAGTTATATAAACACAAGGTGGAAAATGTCCCGTCTGGTGACCCAGTTTTGCAAACAGATGGATGCAGGGCGAGACGCAAACCACACTGGTAATACAGAGGCCATTTCCTCAGGGAGAGGCAGGTGAGAAACAGTGTGTGAAAGCCAGAGTGATTGGCCAGACAAGCCACTCTAGGAAGTCTACACAAACATTCCACAGAAGCGCTATTTTATACTTTCTGCAATACATTACTATCAAATAGTTGCATTTTGTTAGTTTTTCACTGAAGGTGTATGCATTTTTGGGATTGTTTAGTACCAACACTAGCTAAATTTTAAAAAGTTTGTCTGGTGTGTAGATTTTAGTTCATGCTATGAGAAAAGGTAAACAGGAATTTCCATCCATTTACTGTCAAAAAAGAAATACAAAGCTACCCCCCCCAAAGAACAGTAAAATTGGGTCAGGTAAGCTTCAAGGTATTTCAAGCTTAGAGCTGAAAGACTAAAGTTTTACACAATACTCTAAAATTTGAGGATCATGCGTGTATTTAATATGATCTCTGACTTTAAAGGTAAGAGTGCCAAGTCATGGAAAGTAAATGTTTTTCCCAAAGTCAAAAGGTGAATTAGTAGAACGCTGATTTCCTAGTCTATCCTCCAAGGACCTTTCAAATGAGCAGTACAGACCTTGCTCACTTCCTTCTGTGGCTCCCTTTTTCACAGATACGGCCACCGTGGCTGGGCTGCAGCACAGTCTAGGGTTTTTTAGGGTGACTCAACAGTAAGCAGCGACCACGAGGAGTCAGACTGAAAACCGACTTGGGGATAGCAGCCCTCGGCCACACATCAGCAAGCAGGGGCTGAGCTCCTGGATGTCACTTTACAAGGAGGAAATTTAACCTTCAGCGCTAATGATCTGTTTTTGTTTTGGCTTTTTGAGGCAGGGTCTTGCTGTATAGTCCACTAAGTAGCCCAGGCTGGCCTCAGACTTGTGGGGATCCTACTATGCTGGCATCCCCCAAATGCTAGGGCTCCAGGCATGCACACCCTCCCCCCAGAATTCTATACATGTGATTAGTTTGTCTAAATTAATGTATCTTACTTTTGTGATTCAAAACTCTTTGTTGGGTCAACTTGGGAATTTACCTTTATTTATTTTTATTATTTAAATTTTTTTGGTACCAGGGGTTGAACTTGCAACCTTGCGCTTGCCAGGCAGGTATTTTTGCCACTGAGCTAAATCCCCAGCCCTAGAAATTTATCTTTAGTTTAAATCAAATCCTACAGGCCACAGCTAGAGTACCACCTAGTGGCCATTCGGCTGATTTGACCAGTCCAAGAGTAAGTATTCTGTTCACCAGAAGTGATATAAAAGCCATTTGTTTAAAAGAAGAAATCAAAGGGCTGGAATGACAAGAAAGGACCACTGCTCATTCCCCCTGACTCCATATGAGAATCTATCTTCTTTTGTCCCCCCTGTCACTGTCATTGTTTAGTCACTGCCATTATCTGGCACGCTTCCAAAACAATGACTTAAAGACTGGTATCTGCAAAGTAGAAAAACTATTTGCAAAGTGTATATGAGATAATGGTTAAGTATCCAGAATTTATGAAGAACTCCTACAACTAAAAAAACTACTTGATTCAAAAAATGGGCAATAGGATTGAATAGACATTTCTCTAAGAAATGACCAATAAATACCAATAAAAACGTGCTCAACATAATTAATCATTATGGAAGGCAAACCCAAACCATAATGCCATATCACATTCATTAAGAATGTCATTACTGTGGCCCTGAAGCAAGGTGGGCAGATTGCTGTAGCTGCTGGTTTCAAACAGGAGCCTAAAGAGAATTCTTTCTGTGCTCTGATGGCCATTTCAGAACTTTGGAAATGTAATGGTCAGTTCATCAGAAAGAAATAGCAGGTGAGTATGGCAGACTTTGGGGGGCCTCAAGGGGAGAGACCCTGGTGCCTTGGGACCTGCATTGTGTGGTTGACTCAAGGTGCCGGGAGAACAAGGAGCTCCTCCCCTCTCGGGGGGTGGCTGAGAGTGTGGCAGACTTTCGGCAGCCTGAAGGAGAGCGACCCTGGTGTGTCGGGACCTGCACTGTCCAGTTGACTCGGTGCAGGGAGAACAAGGAGCTCCTTCCCTCTCTGGGGTGCGGCTGAGAGTGTGGCCGACTTTCGGTGGCCTGGAGGAGAGAGACCCTGGTGCATCGGGACCTGCACCGTGTGGTTGACACCGGGGTACCGGGAGAACAAGGAGCTCCTTTCCTCTCTGGGGGGCGGCTGTGATCCTGCTGGTGGGCAGGCTGAGAATCAGACATCTCAAGTCATCCTGTCCCATATCCCCCCCTCCCCCAGCAAGTGGGAGCCAGTGAACTACACATCTTGTGAAAAAATTGTCTATGGTATTTAGTATGAGTTCCCCATATGCAAAGATATGGACAACCATTTGGAAGAAAACAAGAGGCAATATGACAAATAGTGAAGATCCCTGGTTGTATAGCTTTGAATTTATGCTTTCTTAGGTCCCGTTCTGTTCTGGTTTGTTGTGTTTAATTTTGCCCCCCTTAAAATAAAATTTAAATAAAATATATATATATATATATATATGGAAAAGAAAGTGCTCTAAAGGATATAACTGCATGTATGTTTAAGTGTGTAAGATAGATGATCACATTACTGTTTTTGTTAGACTGTTGAGCAGAACTGTTAATAGTCTCACTGTTTGAATGTCTACTTTGTGTGCTTTAATTTTGTAACTTGAACAACTATTTCCAATGATGACAGTATGTAACCTATCAAGTAGCAATTTCTTAGTGTTTTTGTTTTTTTGTTGTTCTTGTGGTTCTTTTATTTTTTGCCTTTGGAATTCTGTATTGTTGCTACCCTTTTTCTGTTTTGTTTGGTTGTTTTCTTTTTTGTTTTTTCTCTTTAAATAAAATAGAAAAAATCTAAATCTAAAAATGTAATGAAAAGTTTTTCTTTTTTTTTTTTAGAAAAAAAAAGAATGTCATTTTTAAAAAAAACACAGAAAACAATGTTGACATTGATGCAGAGAAACTGGAATCCTTGTACACTGCAGGTAGAAATAAAAAATGAAGTGGCTACTATGAAAACAAGAGCATAATAGTTTCCCCCAAAACAAGAAACAGGATTACTGTATGATCCAGCAACAGTACCTCTGGGTACATATCCAAAAGAACTGAAAGTAGGCATTCAGAGATATAGTATTTGTACAGCCATGTTCATAGTAGCCAGATGGTGGAAGTCACCTAATAGTCACTGATAGGTGAATGAATAAAATGTAGTGTACAATGACAATAAAATATTACTCAACCTTAAAAAGAAATGAAACTCTGTCACAGCTGTACTCTTAAAGAAATTCTGCTAAAGAAAATAAGCCAGTCACAAAAGAACAAATACTGCAGGAGGCCACTTACATGGGCAGCTAGAGTGGTCCAACTCACCGACACGGAGAGACTGGTGGGGGCTGTGTGCCGAGAAGAGTTTAAGTTAGGGAAAATGAGAATGCTCTAGAGATGGATGCTGGTGATTTCTGTACAACAATGTAAATGTTCTTACTACTCCTAACTGTGCACTGTATTAATAGTTAAAATATTAAATTGTTATGTGTACTTTACTACAACAAAGATTCATTTCAGTGTGAAGTGTAACATCATGTCAGTTTTTAGACAGAAAAAACTTTTGTTTCTTTAAAACATTTTTTTTTACCATTTTCTTATTTGTTTTCAGTGGTTTACAGTTCATATATAATACATCATTAGTTTATAAAATGCACACTGGAAACAACAAATGTCTCTTGATAACTGTGAGACACCTTCGAGATAGGAGGGGGTGCTTTTAACAATCCAAGAAAAAGAAAATCAGTGTCTTCTGTCTTTTGTGTCTCTGACTGACAAATAATGCAGATGTGATGGCCGTCTGGATGTCTCTGATCCTGAGTTTGGAATAGAAGCCAGGAATGAGCTCACTTGACATACGATTACCTGCCCCTCTGCAGGCCAGGCTGGAGGCCAGTGGGCTGTGCATGGGGACGTAAGACTAGCCACTCACTACTGAGAGCCACAGCCGGAGAGCCCGTCTACACCAGTGACGGCTGGTTCTGCTCTCGCCAGGGAGACACAGCACTCTGCAGAGAGCGGCCAGCTCTGAGGAAATGCCCTCTGCCCTTGTTCTCAACACACTGGCTACTCGGGGCCTCTGGGGGAATCACAAAAAGTACAGCTGTCTTTGGCAAAAAATAATGAACTTTTCCAGTGTCTTTCCTTTCTGAAATACTCTCTACAGTTTAAGACACTCCCAGTGCAATTCAGTAAAATAAGTAAGAATATTTGTACTGAAAGAGAAGCCTCTTTTTAAAATTAAAAAAAAAAAAATTAAGATGACAAACTGCCTAAGGGAGTAGGAACAATTCAGATCTCAAATTGTTCTGTTTCCTTAGGATTTTATATGCAAAACTTTCACTTTCCTTATTTTCTCTCAGCTCATCCTCACACTTAGTTGAGATTCTTAAATCCTGAGGTCAGGATGCCCATCCGCCACCTTTCTGCATGTGAATCTCTGAGATAAATCCTGGGTATGGGTAGTTTATTGGGTTTTAATGTTTTGAGATTGTAGCTTTTCTGCTGTGGGGCCCAGATAAGTGGCAAATGTTCAAAGGGGATTATCTTTAGCCTTTTGGAATAGGAATCATCACAGTATTATGAGTATCATTTATGCAGCACTAACTTGTGTCAGGGACTGTCCTAAGCAATTCACATTTAGTGAACCCTGAGTCTTTACAATAACCCAAACACAGGTGAATAAAGTGAGGCACTGTAAGTCCTGAGGTCAAGCAGCCAGACAGCAGCAGGCCCAGGGTTTGACTCCACGCAGTCTGGCTCTTACAACACTGCAGTCCAACCTCTTAAAACCACATAAACTGTCCCTTTAGAATCCTAGCTACTTTCTTCTGATGTTAACTCTAGACAGTTCTCATCTCTTGAGGCCTCAATACCCTCCCCACTGCAACCGATGGTCTGTGAAGATCCTTCCTCAGTCTGTCCATGACAGCTGTTCCATCAGTACTCATCCCTAGATGCTTCTCCTCGTGTTCAGCGAGATGCTGAGGGACATACAGTGAGCCTGGGGCCCGAGATCTGTATTCCTGGCCACGAATGCATCTCATTTTCAGTTTCACTACAGGACAAACACTGGCTAAGTTGGTGGTAAAACAGCAATGCACACTTTTTCTCTCTTTTCTGTGCTTCTTTATTTTGAGAAGTGTTCTCCTAGTTTAGGAAGGAACTAGTTCTTCCTACAGGCTCTACCTGAGCATTGCTGAATGACTCTGCACAGACTTAATCCATCCTGGCAGACCATATAGGGACGTAAGTGAGCAAGCAGTAGTCCTGTTCTGAGTGACGCAAGACGTTGCAGGTTATTCCCAAGCCCTTGGAACTCATCACGAAGCCCTCTCCCGGACCTAATGATGTTCTGAGAGGAGTTTCTGACTGGACAGTAAATTCTGAACGAGCTCACTCTTAAGATATCTAAAGAGAATAGCCCAGAGAATCCCTCAACCCTGCAAATGATGTGCACAAAATAATACCAGGCAGACAGAGAAGAAAGCCTTTGCTCACCAGACAGCTCCCAGTGTTAAGCAGCTGGGCAACTGTTACTAAGAACATATATCTTTCCTGTCCCAGGGCAGAAGAGATAAGAATACATGTGTTCATGGCTACTGATGTGATATTACACAGAAAAAATACATACAGGCTGTAACAATGCCAACAAGAATGTCCCTTTCATCAGTAAGAAAGAAATAGATAGAATCTTACTAGCAATTGTATTTAGGGTAATAGCAACAAAAAGTAGTTTCTCCCCATACTGGTGAACAATCGGTGCAGTAACTGGTACAATTTGGGAAATTTCAGGCTAAGTTTCAGAATTGGGTATATGGTCTGGATGAAGAATTCAAAATTAACTTCAGCATTTGAAGTTGTATATGTCTATACACCATTCAACAAAGTTAGTTGAGAATTCATCCTTAGGTTTTTTACAGGCAATCTCTGTGGATGAAAAAGAAAGCAGTCACATGTACTGGCCATCGTTTGCTGGCTAAGAGCAAACAGAATTATTTTTATCTCATTAGATATGTTGGTAGATTCACAATGTGCCTAATGCCTGGAGGGTTTGTGGAAAGCTAGGCAAAGGCTTCACTTCCCACCCCAGGCCCGAAAAACATCATCTCAATGGAAACCAGAAAGCAATGGCTGCCAGACGTAAAAACAAACAAAACAGAGAGCTGTTTGTGAGCACCAACAACAGGCCTCTGTCAGAAAAGTTCTTCCTCCCACCAGACATATCTGCACCATTGTCTCTCTCTGCCTTTGGAAGCAGAGCTGCTTCTCCCATGCGAGCTGGCCTCTGAAGCTCCAGCCCGCAGGCTGCACAGCCAGGTGGAACCCACACCTCAGGAGTGCTTCCTCTTGGTTGGACAAGGCCAGAGTGAGACCTGGGGCAAGACCTCTGCCTGCTCGGTGGGAAGAGAACTGAACAGCAGGCATCTGGGCCATTTTAGTAACAGCTGAATCAAAGTAAAGGAAAAATCTTGTGCATGGCTGTGTTCGGATTCCCTTTGTATACAGGGAAGGCAATTTGGAAATTCAGTAAAAAGGAAAAGACAAAACTCTTTAGGATTGTTATTTTCAAGATCATTTTTTACTTTTAATTTGTGGGGTTCTTCCGGTAGGGTGGGGTGGGTGAGTCTACCCGTCAGCACAGGTCAGTAGGCTAAGTGAAGGAGGTACTGGCATCGCAAACATCACGTATTACTCAACTTAATGACTGTACAGCCAGAGGTCGAGCCCTTTTAGATCTATGCTGTCTCTGCTTTTGTGGCAGTGAAGTGCTGGGGAAAAGGGACATAAATTAAGCTGTAAGTTTCAGCTGCCATGGCTTCAATGACTAGTTTTGAACATCCTCAGTGGACATATAATGATGCCTGGAACCACTGGAGAACTGAGGCAGGAAATCAGCTGATAATTACAGACTATATCAACACGCAGCAATTAATCAGGAAGAGCATGCTTAATGCAATTTTTTTTTTTGTACCAAGGATCGAACTCAGGACCTCATGCTTAGCAGGCAGGCACTTATGTCACTGAGCTAAATCTCTGCCTCTGCAATTTTTAAAAACAGAATTAAAACTAAGAGGTACCAGGTGAAATTAAGCATCATATGCCCTGTGAGCACAGGCAAGGGCTAGACAGCACAGTTCTTTGGGTAAGAGAAAAATGATTCTGATGCGGAATCTCCCAGTTTAGTGCGCAGTGGACAGAAACGGCTATATAATCTGTAGGGCCCGGCACAAAGAGAAAGTGCAAGGTTCATGTTCAAACATTACTGAGATGTGACAGTAGCACAGGGCTGTGTGACTGGACATGGCTGCAGCTCCTGAAAATTACTCTTATCTTAAACTGAGTCACAGGGAGAGGGGAGAAAACCCAACTCTCTCTGGAGTTCCCAACCAAATCCAAAACAAAACCCAGCCTTGCTGTGTGGGAGGCTGAGGAGCCACTGTTTTCTCACCTCTGCTGGTCTACACTCACTCTTCCACCCACTGCCCAGACTGGAACTGCGAACAGGATCCTAGTAACCAGCAGATTTCCTGCCCCTGACAACAGTACCGCTCCAGGAGAAAGGAAAGCGCGGTGCAGACTGTAACAATGACAGCTCCGTGAATGAGTCCATCTAAACACACAATATAAGGCAAGCTGAGGTTGCATCCAACAGTAATTCTAATTAATACATGCTATTCAATTTCATTTAAATATGTCACTTTTTAATCTTTCAAATTAATTTTATTGGTATACTTTTGATACAATGATCACAGTCACCACAGGGAGTTTCTACCTGTATATAATACATGTCGGGGTTCTTTTTCCCCAGCCTCCTCTTCCTTCAACCCTTCTTCCCCTTCTTACTTACAGAAGCTTTGTTTCCATTTTTTCTTTTTCGTCTCCTTTTTTCCTTCCTTCCCTTCCACCCCTCCCTTGTTCCCTGTCCCATTTGAGCATTTTTTCTACTTTCTGGTATGTGTTATCCATGTTGGTCTTATGCACTTTTGCTCTCTCACACAAGAGAAGCAAGTGACACCAAATGGTCCCTACTCACTTGTGTGTTGAAACCTACAATTTGAGAATCACACTGTAACCATGACCACTGCTTCTTTTCGGTCCGCATGCTTTCTCCCCCACCCCATCTTGTAGAATACATTCTGCCTCTGGCCACAGGCGTGACATTATTCAGCACAGAACTGTCCCAGTTCTACTCCCTATTCCCGGAGATTTTTTAGTTTGGGGTTGGAGTGTGTATTAGTCTGTTTCCTAATGCCATACCACAGTAGAAGCTGGGTACTTCCAAACTAAAAGGGGTGTCTTTACTGTTTAGTCCATAGTTTGGGGGGCTGCAAGACCAATACTGGGCAGCCCCATTGGTTTGGCCTCTCGTAAGGCCTCTCGTGTGCTTGTGTGACACATCAGTTAGCATCACACCAGGAGTATGTTCACAAGTGCGAGGTTACACGGCAAGACCAGAAACCAGAGAGCAGTGAAGGGTCAGGTCAGTCCTACTCTTTAAAGACATCTACTCTTGAAGAATGTAACTCACTCTGTGACACCAGTGTTAATTCTTCTGAAGGCAGCTCCCGAAACAACCTAAGCGCCCTACAGGAGATGCCACCGCTTCAACGTTCGGTGATCTCTTCGCATCATCACACTGGGAGCCACCTCCTGACACGAGCCCTTGGGGGTCTCATTTGCACGAGTCCAGACCATGGCCAGGTGCAGACAGGACTCAGGACTCTTGGAGGGAAAGACAAGTGACAGAGGAAAAAGGGTTCCAACCAAACTCCTAGTTCCAGGTGCTATGACAGACTGCTTATCCCTGGTTATGTAACTATGAGCGGCTTTAAGTCTGCGATGAGCTTTGTCTCTTCAACCCCAGCATCAGAACTAATACAGACACCATGGCATCCACAAAGCATGGAAGGAGGGCTCCAACATGTATTAACATGAACAGCTGTGTCCTACAGCCACGCTGCTTTTGGCATTCCTCCAACTGTGCTGTGCCTTTTAAAAACTTTCTTTCCTGTTACTCTGAAAAGATTTTTTAAAACACAAACTTCATAAATTTTTTTCAGTATTTGCACAACTTATCACTTTTTCAATTTTTTTTTTTGTACCGGGGATTGAACTCATGACTGCACATTTGCCAGGCAGGTGCTTATGCTGCTGAGCTAAATCCCCGGCCCTTTTTCAAATATTTTAATCTCAGTTAACAAATAATGATTAGGGCTACTCTCCTGGCTGAAAGGCATAAATGTCCAGCCGCAGAGTTCTCCTAAGGCTCAATTAGCCCTAAATGATGTTTAGTATGACAGAACTTCTTTCACCATCAAAAGCAGAGGTGGGATCATTCTGCATTTTAAAATGAGTTTACTAAAGAATGTTTTCAAGAGGGCTACGACCTTTTATTTGTCATTTAAAAAAGCTGTGTTTCTCCATGCTTTACAATAAAGGTAAAAGGTTGGGGGTCATAAGCATTTTCTGCAGGAATTCTCTGACAGCAGTGTAGTCATTTCTGCAATGCTAGAATAAATTTAAAGAAGTCTCCACTATGCTTCTCTTCAAAAAGTGATTAATTGCGGATGGTATAAAAATCCACTTTTCAAACTTCATTCTGCAGTAGTGGAGCCAGGATTTTTACCATCGCACGCTACAATTTGCACTTCACCCACTTCCTAACTTCCATCACCTGTCTGAGGAAGTCCACACAGTAGGCAGCGTCCGCAGGTGCTGAAAGCGCCCTGAAACTGATTCTTCCTGCCCGGCGCCGTGCTGAACTCACGGCCTTATCCCCTGCAGTGAACTGGGAAGGCACGCTGAGGGCGACCCGCTGAGGCCCTGCCTTGAGGTTTTCCTGAAGACGGTCTCCCAAAGTGGTGTTTCCGCATAGCTGCTAGGCTCGCTCACGGGAAGGAATTACCTTTGTTTCAGGCTTGCACTGGTATCCAGCCCGTGGGAGCTGCTTCCTGCCCGGAGCTCAGCAGTTGCGCGGCAGCGGCCAGGGGCCCGGGAGGCGCCGCGTGACCCACGCTTCCGCACCGCCCAAGAAACCACCTCCACGCATTTTCTGTCTTCTATTTTAATAACCCTCATGACCCTAACACAGATAACATTCATTTTTTACACCAGACAGCTGCACAGAGGTATCAAACTGGCTCGAAATGGGACAGGTCAGTATATCCTGGTATACTTAGGAAATGATTCCTTTCTTCCCCTCCCAAGCACAGGGGACAGGTTCGAGCATTTACTACACAGGAAGATGAAGATGCTGCATACTATGGGCAACTGGAGCATAAGGGTAAGTATTTGTGTTTCTAAGAGATCTAAACATAGAAAAGATACAGTAAAAATACTAGGCATCAGGAATTTTCCGGTGACATTATAATCTTACTGAACCACCAGAAGTGTCTATGTGACTGAACATTACCTGGAGTTTGACTGCACTTAACATGCGAATACCCCAGCCAACCTGAGGGGAAGGAAGGAAGAATGAGAAGCCATTACCAAGCTTCACAAGCCGGGCGTGGTGGTGCACACCTGTCATCCCAGCGCGTGGGAGGCTGAGGCAGGAGGATCATTGCGAGTTCCAGACCAGCCTGGGCTACCAAGTGAGCTCAAGGCCAGCCTGAACTGCATAGAGCGACTGTGTCTCAAAAAGACAAATAACGTAACAGAAAATAACATAACAAGAGAAAAAAAGTCTCTGTAGCGGCTCCTCAGTTTTGCTGTGAACCTAATATTCCTCCAAAAATAAAGTGAATAATTATTTTTAAAAATTTTATTATTATAAGGATTGTACAATTCTACAAATACAGAAACAGTCCACTGGTATATCTTAAAAGGGCGCATTTATGACATATGAATCTGCATCAACAAGCCGTTAATTTTTAAAAACTCAACTTCGTCCATGCTACTTCCTATATAGCTGGCTTTTCTGTTCCTTCAGACTTGGGTCTAATACCTCTGCTTCTAGGACTGGTCTGGACCTGCTCAAATTACCTCCTGGAGGTGCCATCTGCTCACAGCTGTCTTCTCCTGTCTGTTCCCACCCCTCCCATAGAGCCACGTGGAGGGGCCTTTTTTGTCTGCCAACCTGGGTCAAAGGCAGGGCTCTGGCACTTCTGATTTGCTTCTTTCATAACAGTGTTATTTTAATGTGAAGCACTGGTGGCTTTTAAAAGAGATCTCAATGATGAAATGAGTATTACTTTAATTCATTAATCAGGAATAGACAAAAATTTCAAACACACTGCACAGAATAATGAAGTCTCAAAATAGAAAACAACATGCCGAATTAAAAGAAGAAATGGACTAGTTTATAACAAAAGTGGATGATTTAAGAAGTACTCAGTCATTGAAGAGATAAAAGGCTCATGTTTGGGAGCTTTGGGGTCCCCCCCCGGCATTTTTCTTTCTCTTCCAGGGACTCATTTCAGCATACTTTTCTGAGCAAATCAAGTCATATAACATATTTTTATGATACAAGATTGGCAGATAATACATACAATAAAATACATGTGATTTTTATTTTACATATATTTCCATTTTTTATTTTAATGAGAAAAAACAGAAAAATGAAGAAGCAAACTATTAAAAAACATCAACAAAAGCAAAATGACAACAGGAACAACAAAAAACAATGGGGATATAGGATTTCAAAACAAGATGGCAGGTATTTAATGATGGTGGTTGTTACATATATTTCCAGTATATTTACGAGAAATACACCTTGTGCTGGTAAACTGTGAACCACCTAGCAAACTGGCTTAGCACAGTTCTGGGTGTAGATGCTGGATTTATTGAGAAGGGAAAATCTACGCTGGGTCTGGGCGACACCAACCAACAGGCTCCTACCCGGATGGAATAGGAAGGGGAAAGGTGAAGTAAGCTTCTGCAGTTTCCCTGGAGGAGTTCGTCTTTGCCTCTGATTTGGACATTGGTCTCAGGCATCCAGTGCAGACACCTCAGTTCCCCCCTCTGGAAGTGTGGCTTCCGGCCCATACAACATGAGATCCCAGGAATGGGGAGCAGACATCTTGCTAGTGGGTCGCCGGAGGTAATGGTGAGTGGTACCATTACCACTCCTGGTTCCTGGACCCATGAATCCTGGCTGTGGCAGACATGGTACCATGCAGTGGACAGATTCAAAGCATATATAGCCTTTTGAAGAACTTTGCCCCAGGCCTGCAAGGTATTATCACCTGGCTGGTTCTGTAATTATTTTTCATATAAAATTTCAAAATAACATATTGTCTAAATTAAAAACCATCTTATTTAATTCTCATATAAAATTGGGCACAAGTTAAAAATAAACTATGGTGTTTAGGGATGCACATTTGAATACCAAAACTATAACAGAAAGGGCAAAGTGGTATCAAAATGGTTATCTGAGTTGGGGAGAGGTACTAACAGGCATCACCTGTTTCTGGCAAGGTGCCATTTCTGACAAGGGTGTTGGACACAGATGTTTGGTTTGTGGTAAGTCTCTGTGCTGTGTATTTTTATTTGTGTACTTTTATGTGTGTGCGTGTACACACACACACACATCAATTACAAAGGCTAAAAATCTGTGAGAAAATAGATAACTTACTATTCAATAACATTGGCAGCATTAAATCCAGGTCTAGTTACATTGTGTTACATTGTGATCATAAAATTCTTTAAAGGGCTGGAGGTAGCTCAGTGGTAGAGCAGTTGCCTAGCATGTACGAGGTCCTAGTTTCAACCTCTGGTGTGGCAAAAAACAAACAAAACAACAAAAAACCAAACTTTTTTTGTAGCTCGAGAGAAGTAAAAAATACAGATGAAGAAGGAATGTGTAATGAGGAACTAGAAAAACACAGAATGAAAGAGATATGAAAGAGTATTAAAAAAAAAAAAAGGACCTGGCTGAAAAAGGAATGAGGAAATGGGAAAGAGTTAAATATAAAAATATAAAAACGAAAGCATCTTTCAGGACCATTATTGTTAATCAGATTATGAAGCCAACTGTACTGGAAGCATACTTTAATTTGATTATGAGTCAATAAGAGGGTGAAACCATCCAGTTAGTGACCAGAGACCAGCTATCTTAACCTAAACTCTTCTTTTAACTACTTATAAATCTCCTGTAGATTCTTGCTTGTGGAATCTGAATTTTTTCTTCTCAATTTTTATTCAGTTTCCTCACCTCTAAAGCTGTAAGTTACCTGAAGGAAAATCCCAAATGCTCACTCAAGAGTGTTTAGGCAGAACAAAGTACATTTCACATTTTTAAAGAAAATGTTCAGCCCTCAGTTCTAGCTCAATAACTTCAAAAGGACTTCATTTTATTATAGACAGCTAAGTCAGGTAGGTGGTCAGGGCTATGCCCTCAAGAGAGTCACAGCAAAAGGTGAAAACACACTACAACCGTGGCTGGAGACCATCAGTTGGGGACTGACGATCACAACAAAAGGACCAGCCTACATGCTCCCCGAAGCTGCGCCAAGTGTTAACTCCCGGTCTAATAAAGTCTAGGCAGACACTGGTTCCTCAGTGAGCAACCAAGACCTCCCTCTACCACCTACCCTGCTTTGTTCTTTCTGTGCAAGCTGGATACAGAACTTGCTTGCCCACTGGATCAGTATTACCTCAACAGCTACACTTGTAATCTTATTGGTTGATCACAGCTGTAACCCATACTGTACCCGTGTGGTTGTGCTTTGTAAAACTTCCCCTGAGAAATGGGAGTCCCCGGGCAACCCACGTTTTGAGTTTCTCCTCCAGCCCGTCTCAGGAGGAGCTTTCTATCCTTCAATAAATATTTACTACTTCTAACCTTTGTTGTTCCTAAAATTCATTCTTCAATTTCAAACGTGGCATATCAGAGATCTGCACAGTTAGGAGTTATAGTACGTCCCTTATATCATATCCAGAGGTCCTGATATGTTTTAAAACCTAGTGTAACAGAAGTATCCGAAGCAAGTGTCTATTTTTTTTATTGTGTTTTAAAGGAGTTCAAATGAACAATACAATACTCTGAATTATTGGTAAAGGATCTCTGGCTTGTCAGAGTAGGGAGGTGGTGTTTCAATTTCTCTTCAAAGGGGAAGAGTATCTTACTCTACTTCCATGCTCTTAGCAGCCTAACAATCCTCTACCTTGTCCTCTGAGTAGCTGTCAAAACTTCCAGAAAATGCTATGAGGAAGAGGAAAGTAGCTGGTCTGGAGGGGAATCTTGCCCTGGCCTTAATCCTAGCCCTTGTAATACATATTGTTCCAGCAAAACTGACCTCCCTCTCCCCAAGGAGCTTAAATGACTTTAGAACATTTTCAACAGGTATGAGGTGTTAAGGGTACTTAAAATGTCTGCTCCCTCCTTTATCAATGGAGCAATTCCAAGAATCAGGGTTGAAAGATAAACATTTACAATAACCAATGCTGGGAAATCCATCTTGGTCAAAGGAAGGCCTCGTTCGGTGGAACTATTTTGATTTTGGGGGGGGGGTACCGGAAATCGAACTCACAACTACGTGCTTGCACACACTCTGAGGCAATATCTGAGAAAGTATCTTTGCATATTAGTGCTCAAATATTCATGAAACAGAAAACTAGGGAAATGAAGACTAGAAGGCAGAAACATACTGATCAACTGAAAGATGTAAAGTGGATCCTTATTGCACGCTCTGGGCTTTCAGGGTCATGAAAATGATGTACCTATAAAAGGCTTGCGGCAGGTCAGCTGGGTCCACGACAGCAAGTTAACATGGAAAGATAAGGCAAAAAGGAAACACACAAATCAAGGCAGCTCCATAACCCTGGTTACTCTAACCCACTACTGGACGATACATTGCCCTTCTCTGGAAACAAAAGAGAAAGACATTTATTCCCCAAAGAAAAGGAAGGCTGAGAATCAGGACAAAGGCAGACCTATGTAAAATGGTGATGATTAATACAGTCATGCAAAGTATTAAAAGCAAAAGGAATGATCTGAAATACTTCCTTAGATGCTTTTGCTTGTGGCCTGCATGCAATACATTGGCCGCATCTCCCCAGGATAGTGATGTTGCCAGAACTCATTCCCAGGTTTTCCTTACACAGATACACCACGGGAAGCACACCAGTCTGCCTTGAGTTAAAGGCACCAGACTTTTTTTTTTTAAGGCACCAGATTTTAAAACCAAGGAAAAAAATGCTTCAGGTATTTATTTCAGTTTTGTTTCCTCCAAATTAGAAAATTTGAGGAAAACTAGAATTCTGTAGCTCTACATTTCCTTAATGCCTTAAGAAGTCGGAAAGAGAACTTCATGTATTAGTACAACTGAAAACATAGACAAGATAAATGTAATTTTATTCCGATATCAACAAGTATTTTTTGACAATGTCACCTAATTACCAGCGGTGCTAGGGCTGACTGTGGCCAACACGGACGAGTAACTGGCTGGCAGCATTTTTCTTACGGTTCTTAAGATCATCTCCAGCAGTACCATTGCATCTGATGGGACGGCTCAAAAACAGCACCACACTAAGTGAGGCTTTGATGGCACAGAATTACAATCCAGACCTTCAAATATTCACAAATGATTAGTTTTCTAATAAAAAAAGATAGCTTAATTACTGTAGTCTCACACAGTGCATCACCTTAAGAATCACAGCACCAGTGTTAATACTTACACAGTACTTATATACTGAAAGAAAAGTTATGATGGAAACTTTATTTATAATATCTGAAAAATCAAAACAATGTCACTGCATTTGAATTAATATGCTTCTGTATGAAAAGTCTAATCTCTATCAACAATTTCAGTGAAAAACAGAATAAAGTCCAGATAAAAGAACCACCTCATTTTGTATAAACCTACTCTCCATTTTGCTAATTTTAAGGTGATAAATTTATGTGCACTGTATATATGCAATGTAGTTGATTCATGTAAACTTTATTTTACTAAGTAGAAAATTAAAGGTGAGAAATCAAGCTGGGCAAAGTGGCATACACCTATAATCCCAGCTACCTGGGAGGCTGAGACAGGAGGATCATGAGCTTGAGGCCAGAACACAGAAGATATAAAAAGTACATGTCACTGTATTTCCCATGTTTCCTATGTTATGTTTCCTATGTTTACAGTACAGCTAGAGGAAGATAAGTGCTTATCAATACATGCTTTATACGAAGTAAATATGTTATACTTACAAAGAAATACATGGTATGATTTAACATCAATCAATTTATCACCTTAAAATTAGCAAAATAGATAAGCCCCTGGTTTAAGTCCCAGTAACACTAACACACACACCCCCCACACACACACGTGTGCACACCTGGGAAGGAAAAAGAAAAGATGACCCATATAACAGAGGCATTTTTTCCTTCATATGACTTACTCTCACCAAGGCCTTTGCAAGGCTATTTAAAGTTAATCTTGCCATTTTCAACTCTTTTTAGATATCATGATTCCCATAACATAGCAGGCAAGCTATCAAAGTATTTTCAGAAATGTTACAATAAACCTGATTCCAAAACACGCAATGTATTAAAAATGCAACATCCAACGATTATGAAACAAGATATGTGCACAGATATAAAGACAAAAAAAATGCAGAGATATCACAGCTGAAATTCTGATAGCAACTGCCTAACCTGTATTTTGGTAACTGACTGTCACATATTTTATCATGCTTTCAGGCACTTTGCTTTATAGTTACAGGAGAAAATAGCTGGTGAACAAGCCTCCCTCTTAAAATGAAGCTGTTTGCCTGACTCAAATACTGGCAAGCCAGGAAAGAATCAGAGACACACAAATAGGTCATCATCAGCTCTCCAAGTGATACCGGTTCACTTTATTATTCCTATGGATAAAAGAAACGCCTTAAAATTCAGATATGAATTATAGTGGAGTGAGTAAAATAAAAATAAAAGCATTCTTGAAGACTAAAACGTCAGGAATTCATGTGAATTAAAAAAATGCAGTGTTTAAGTATATTTTAATAGGTCAGATCTTATTTTTAATAAACTCCTGACGACATGAACTTCCTTCTTTGTATCTTCTGCCCCATGAAAAGGATATTTAATACTTATTGGCATTCAGTCTATAAGTGTTGCCTCCAACAGGATTATCAATGCTACTTTCTCCATTCTGACATATGTATGCTCAACTCCAGCTCACAGGCAGTTTCCTACACCCCTTAATTATCTTCCACAATCAACTCTGATTCATCATCAAGCCTTTACCATCCATGATATCCACATTTACACCTGCAAAGTCTCCTTGCAGAGGGGAGCAGTACTCAATGTGTTCTCTAGATAGGCAGGCGTATTGTGAACACTTCTTTAATCGTTCTCTACTTGGTAGAGAGAAAACTACGAAGCAGAATATCGAGTCCTCTAAGAGCAGAAAGGCCGTGTCACCCACACCTTTTGCAGCTTCCTAAGGAACTGATTTAGAGCCCAGCTGCACAGTTATTCACATCTGCTGAAAGAGGTTCTTAGTACTCCTGGGGACCCACCCATCACACAAGCACTGATTTAAACCAAATGAAAACAAAACACAGTGACTCATTCCGCATTTCATCTTTCAGAAAGAAAGCTAAGAAATGATCTGGTCGCCAGCCATGGGACTTTTTTGGCATTTTCATTTTCAGAACTTCTGCATAGTGTTAAAAGAATCAGCAGGATCTAATTGGATCTAAGCACACAGGACTGCTTGTATATCTGACAGGAAAGCTGACCACTCTATGTGTACTATGAAGTTCCACATCTCTATGACTACTATCTCTGGCTATCTCTGACTACTGAAAAGACCTAAAATCAACTGTCAAAAAGCAATGGAGTCCTGCTCGGCAGAGACAAAATTACACACCCCACTCTTCACACCCTCCTTCCTGTCATTTGTGTTCAACAATAATAAAATGGTAATTCACTGCTTGTCTGCAGAGCACTTACCTCATTGTCTGACTCCACGAGAACTTGATCATATTCACTAAGCGCTACTAGGAACATGATGGAGGTGACGTTTTCAAAGCAGTGTATCCACTTTCTCCTCTCTGATCTCTGGCCCCCTACGTCGACCATTCTGCAAGGTTAACAACACTCGTATTAAGGACATGTAAAGAAAAGCTCTGAAACATTAGTATAAATGCAGCACTACTCCCATACTTAGACCATGCTCTCCCAAGTTAATGAATACGGTACCTGACTATCTACTAATTTTCTGTTAGTGACAGAAAATCAAGACATTCGGGGTAATAAAATCATTGTGATTGTTAAAAAGTTACTAGATATATACAGACTTATAATTTTGTAAACAAAATCTTTGTGACAAGAAAGCATTTCATTAAGCACTGAAGAGTTAAGAACAAAAATGAGTCTTATTTGTGTATACCGTAATAACAAATTTTAAACTTCTATAAATCAGAATAAAGAGCCTTATGTATTTCTCGAGGATAAAAGGAATGGCTACATTGAAAAGATGTAAGATGTTCTACATCTCAGCAGCATATGATGCTTCCACTAAATGCAACACTGACCCTGTTTAACCTTCATAAGCGCAGTAAATATTCTGAGCTTTTCTCCTCTCCCAGCACCAGTAATAGTTTAAGACAGGCCCAGCCATGTCAGGTAAGCTGTTATAATGAGCTCTGTGCACAAACCAACTTATTAACCTGCTGGAAATGAAGCATAGTGGGCCAGGCCACCTGGTGGCACATACCTGTAATCCCAGCACTCAGCAGGCTGAGGCAGGAGGATCTCCATGAGTTCAAGGCCAGCCTGAACTACATAGCAAGACTCTCAAAAACACAAAATAAAACAAAAAAAAGAGAAAAAAGGTACAAGATGCCACATAGAGGCTGTCATTTGTTTTTTTAACACATGAACTTACTGTCAGTTACTGCTCAGACATTAACACTGACATCAGTATATGTGAGGATTTCATATATATGAAATTATCTAACAGTGCTTACAACCAATGTTTTTTTGTTGGGTCTGTTGCTTCACTGAAATGTACATGTTCACAGGAAAGGACACTCAGAATGAGAGATTTAGCTATAAAAGTTCAGAGTAGGCTTTTTTTTTTTGGCACTGGGGATCGAACTCAGGACCTTGCACTTGCTACACAGGTGCTTGTGCCACTGCGCTGACCCCGGCCCCCAGAGTAGGCCTCCTCAGGCTGTTCCTGAAAATGGAAGCTGCTTCTGGTGTTTTCCTGTCTAACAGAATTAAGGCTAAACTAAGAATTCAAACAACTTTCATTAACTGCTTGTAAAAGGCTTCCCAAGCACCAAAGAGAAATCCAAGAGGGACAAACAGACGGTTCAGAAAGAACGTGTGTAACACCCTCCTGTGTACCTCACACCGCCTTTCCATTTACACAAACCCTCGCTCCAGGAAGTCCTGTCACACCAGACCCCACAGGACGCTCCTCAGCATGGAGCATATCCTGCTTGCAGTCACTAGTACTGTTACGGCAGTGGTGAAAAGGGTCCTTCAGAAGCTGGTCCTTAAAGTGCTGGGAAAGTAAGATGTGATGCTAATCTGGTTTCAGAGCTCACTGCGAAGCAATACGAATGTGGAAGTCTCCATGGAGTGCTGTGTGAATTCTCAAGATATTCTGCAATATGGTTCCAAAAGGCAGAAGTTGGAGTGTCTCCAATTGAAGATCTCTGAATGTTATCCAGTCAAAGCGCAAGTGACACAGTATGCCAGAGCTACAGCCGTTTTACAGATGAAAAGGCTGAGGCTCACAAACGCTTTCCAAATCGCAACCATTTGAGGGTCCTGTCTTTTACAGTAGTGTATACAGCCAGATTGCCCACAAGCGCAGGGGCTGATTTAAGAATAGTACTTTGGCAAGAAATGACGGGGCGCCCTCGGGCGGGCCCACAGAGTGAGAGGAGCTGCTGAAGACCTCTCACTTCGCGACCCGGCGCCACGCACACCGCGTCGGGGCGGCCTCCCGAGGAGCTCCAGGTCTGCACTCCACCCCAGGGCAGGCGCACTGGCCTCACGCCTGCAAGCCCATGTGGCTGGCACTCTGACAGCACCACAGGGTGACTGTGCAACAACAGATTAAATAAAAGTACATCAGCATTTTCAATTTTTTCATTTTAAGAAAAACAACAGTATTCTGAAGTACTATCCAGACAGTACAGCAGCAGTGAGAGAGGAGGTAACGTGTTTTCAACCTATTTTGCTCCATCTATTTAGGCTAGGATAATTAATACATTTTCAAAATCACAAATTTTGAAAAAAAAAAATCAAGAAACTTAGTTTTATTGCTACTGAAAATTTTGTGTTGGTGCCAGGTAATGTAGCGGAAACATTAACATAAAAGCTTCTGAAACACATCATTTCTATTATGATAAGGCTGTAAGATTGTATCTTACATAATTATAAAAAATATACCCATTGTCCTTATAGTTAAATGGTTAAAGAAACAGGAACCAATAACTGATTTTTTTGGTGGGGGGTTTTTTTGGAGACAGGGTTTCACTATGCAATTCAGGCTGGCCTTGACCTCGCAGTGATCTTCCTGCTTCAGCCTCCCAAGTGCAGGGGTCACAGGTGTGTATGTACAGTCACTGATTTTGCTTCAACACCAACAAACTAAGATATTACTAACTGCTTGGTAAGTTAAACTGAGGAGAACACACCTCCCAGTACATCCACCAGCTTCCTCTTTCCAGGGCATATTATTTCATTTGTGTTTCCAATGATAACGACTCATGTAATGCTATGTTACTTTAAATCCTACACATGATCTCAGTATTTACAGAGTTCATCAAATGTATTACAGGCATAAAGACAGAAACAACAGGTCTTACAGATTCAACTACTACCTGAAAATGACACTTTGTAAGTCAAAGGGGTATTCGATGATCCCTGTGGTGGGGACTCGAACTCTAAGCACGTCCTGTTGTGTAGGCAGGTAGGAGGGGTCTGCTACGCGGTCCAAGTCATTCAGATAGCTAGGGAGGAAGACACAAGGAGAATGTCAGTGACGTCACCATTCGAAACCCATGGACAAGGAAGGGCACGATGCATCATATGAGAATCAAGAGAAAATGTGAGGGAAGGGTACAGAAGCTTAGGAAACAAAGATAAAGCCAACCTTCCATGACTCAGAAGCAGGTTATCTCTCTGTAGGTTATCTAGTCACTGCATTTCTTGTTTTTTGTTTATCAATTAGAACTCATAAAAAAAAGTAAAGGGTGGGGGAGAAAAAGCTAACAAATTCGAATTATGTAATCTCCTATACTCTATTCACTTAGCAGGTCTGGTTGGTAAGGCAGTAATTTAAAACAAATAGTTCTGAATTATTTATACTAATTTAATTTGTATAAATAAACAGATAACAAAGTTACACATAAGGTCAAAATGTTTCTTTTTTGCAAAACATCAAAGTCTTTTCCTGGAATGTGTTTCCTTATTCTCCTAAGAGAAGACAGCAGAATACTCTGTCCTAAATTCTGCCAAAAGCCTTAGTCATTCATGATGAAAGTTAAGCCACAAAGTTTCTAGTTACTACAGTAATAATAAGGTCAGATATTCTCAATATTGAGGTTCACAACTTAACTTTAAATATCTCTGGTCATGATACTTTTCTATCCTCAAACTTTTCATTTGGAAATAATTTAGACTCACAAGAAGGAACAAAAACATTACAGAAAATTTCCCTGTGCCCTTTTTCCAACTTGTCCTAATGTTAACATCTTAGAAAACCAGAATACTGCCAGTAATGTAATACTGTTAGCTACATTATAGACCTTATTCTGAGTTCACCCATATACATGCACCTGGATACATATCCGGAGTAGTGTTTAGCCCTGAGATTGTATCACATGTAGAGATTCACGCAATCACCGCCACAAGCAAGAAACTGCCTTGCTATACCTGCCAACCTTAACCCTGACAGCCACTTGTGTGCTCCACACCAGTATAGTTTTGTATTTCCAAAACGTTCTATTTACTTTTTAAGTTTTCAAGGTGTAAAGCATAGTTTGCAATGCTGAGAATGATGTAACTGGACAGAACAGATGAGAGCCAGGTGAAAATGACTGCTGCCACTGTTACCTTTATGATTTCCAAGGTGGTCTCTTCTGCCCTGGAGAAGACAGGACAGAGACGTTCAAAACACACAACTCTGTGTACACAAAGTGACTCACAAGGGACCCATCAATGGAACTGGAAGGTGTCAGGCACAGTACTCAGCTCCTTTGTGACCACAAACAAGCCAGTGAATCCTAAGATTCGTAACAGGGAACACCGGTACACAGCAAATACAGTCAGTGATAACACAGATCCTGCACTCAGCTGACGTCATCTGTCTAGGGTAGAGGCTTTGCCTCAGCCATTTTTACTTCTCCTTAGTGCCAAGCAACTAGTACTTAATGAACATTTGTTGGATGGATGGATTTGCTATACTGTGTTTTAGTTGCAGCACTAAATTCTTACTGGTGGTGTTTTTATACCTTAAATTCTAGACTTTAGTGTTAAAGGGAAATCTGGTGCTAAGTCTGTACGATTCTGAAATCATAATAAAATAATAGTGCTAAGTCTGACCTTAACAAAGAAATAAAGCTATTGCCTCTTTGGTAATGAATCAATCTTTTAAGACACAAACGAATCAGCCTACAAATTCCCAGTGCAAGTAGAGGCCTTATCTAGGATGCATGAGAGATTCTCCAGCTGACAGTGTGCTACTGACTAACTGGAATCAGCTGAAAGAATACACAAAAATGAACGACAGCCAAGATTTTAGAAAATTATTTGGCACAGTCATGAAGTTATCTGATATGGTAGTAAGCCTATACCCTGCGAGTTGATCTATATCCCATTCTAGAGGTAAACCAAGCCATCATCATATTTACAAAATCAACAGCTACTCTGTACCAATTGAGTTCTCTGGTACCTTCATTTGAAAACCCTGAACATACATTCTAAAATTCACAAAAATTAGTTTAATTATTATACACAAGAATTTACTTCAGGTGAAGCAAAGAACTTGAAAATTACACTGGCAAGCAGGCTTAGAAAATACACTGTCCACTTTCTATTCACTTAGTGCTACACACAAAAGAACAGCGGATTGCTGAGGTACTGTGAGGTAAAGGGAAATTGCAGCTTTCTGCCTCCTGAAGAGGGACTGAGCAGATTATGCACTGTCATTCATTTAAAAACAGTTCCCTGTTTGCAAGAATGTGAAGCAGGAGCAGGTGCCACTGGGCGTGGTGGTGCATGATGTCACTCTAGCAGGGAATGGGGAGGCTGGTGCAGGAGGGGCACCAACCTGTGCCACCAGGCAAGATCCTGTCTCAAAAGCGGGGCTGGGTTCAATTTCCAGCATCACAAAGGCAGGGATATGGCTGGCATTTACTCCAAGTGAGGTCACAGGTGCAATCTTGGGGCGCAAGGGCAAGCACGTAACGTGGGAGAGTAACTGTTGGACTGCACAGCAGGCACACCGGTGACCAGCCAGTACTGAACAGCAGTACTGTTCACACAGAGTAACAGCATGAGCACACACAGCCTCAGCAGAGGTCTGCTGACCGTCATCGCACCGACGTATCTCATGGCAACGTTCCTCTTTCAATGCTCTTTAAAGATGCTCCACATACTTCTGATTCACTTGAAAGTGACAGTTCTTGGTTGACTTCCCTCTTTCTCCTTTGCCTCAGTTGAATGGTGAAGAGAAAACTCACTTCACTTGGTGTACAAAGTTAAACTAATCTAGCTTCACAAAAAGGCTTTCTGAGAGGAACTGCATCCAGTTCCGATATTTCCAGTATTTATCATCTAGGGCACAACCCAAAACAAGATGATGAAAACCAAACCGACAACAGACTCCTCACACAAAAGACAAACAACAACTTTTCTCCTCGTGGAAGAGCTGGGCAGCTACTCAGGACTGAAGGTGCCCTCTGTGAAGCAGGTGAAGCAGAGATGACAGGGACTACCAGTTCTCACTGCCAAGGAGGGGCTGGTGCGCAGAGGAGCCGCCAGTGATTCCACCTGCTCTCCCCACGCCGGGCTCAGAGACTCGGAGGATGAACGCACAGAGCTTCCTGCGTTCCACCTTGGCTGAGGGGAAAAATGCCACCGTGTTCCCTCAGAAACGGGGTCCCAGCATGGTCAGCCCAGCACATCCTCACTCACTAACGTCGTCACACTGTGAGTGAAGGAACAGAAAACCTCTGCACTGCACTTCCCATTCACACTCTGAAGGCAAATGGGGAGAAGCCTGAGGTGGGGGTTCTGCTGGATCATTCATTTAACCTTTTAAAAAGAAGCACCAAGGTCTGAACGAATTTATATTGCAGGGTAAGCTCAGGGCTAAGCACACTCATAATCTGTTTTGTAGCAATGGCTCGGAGAGGCTGCTCAGGTCAGTCCTAGGGTGTTGCTATGGCAACAGGCACAGGTCCCTTTCCAAGGCACTGTCTGTGTAACAGGTGGCTGATGTGAGGGACAGAGAGTTGTCATGGAATACATGGAATTTAATTATCTAGGAGACAAGCCACTTTTAAGGATAGACTCTGAAAAGGAAGCTTTGCTGTTTTAAATTCACCTTATTCCATGTAATGAGAATTTAGTTTTAAAAGTCTTTTTAAAGGGGCCAGGGATATAGCTCAGCAGTACAAGTGCCTGTCTGGCAAGTGTGAGGTCGTGAGTTAGATCGTCAGTACCCTCCCCACAAATCTTTTTAAATTGACTGGAAGGATAACTGAAATCTAAACCAAGAGCAGCATAGAAATTAAGAATTCAGGTGTTTTTTGTAAATGAAGGATATACAGAACAAAATTTAGAGACATGATTTGACAAGCAAAATATATCATGTGACAGTTAGGGCTAAAAAAAATTTTTTTTAAATGAGAGTTATACAAATCTCAGTAATTATACCTAAAGGGAAAGAATGGGTAGTAAATAGAAAAAGCAGTTTCTAACATCTGGTGGCAATCCAACTCAACCTATTTAACAAGACAAATGCAAACGGCAACTTGGGGCGGCAGCGCAGCATGCCCCACAGTGCGGGCTGGGCCCTCGTCCACTCAGGAGTGAGGGCTGCCCACGGCCTGGCTGTATCTGTGAGTTGTGCAGTTCAGGTTAATATTAAGATGAAGTTATGGCACAGAAAATTATTCTGGGTAGGTTTTCACATTTTTAATTATTAAAAAGAAGGTTAGTAAAACTAGGTCAACTTCATGTAAAAAAAAATTAAGAAGACCTCATTGTGAGAGGAACAGTCTGTGGGGAGTTGAAAGCTAGATCGTGCCATGAGATTATACGTGACACTGAAAGCAGGGGATGCAGAGGAGAAACCAGAAACACATGCTATTTGTACAGCTGTGTATGACCACCAAGATCCAACAGAAAAAAGGTTTAAAAAAACTTCTAAAAAAGAGGAGGAGGAGGAGGAATAGTAACTGTTCTGTAACACTGCCGCTCTGAGAGCAGAGACGAGCTGGGGTTTGGCACTGTGACCAGCCAAGTCCAGCCCTCGCCTGGCAGCTCCGGGGTCCGGGCTCGTCACAGGCTGGTTGCTACATGGAATTACATGTGCGTTACATAAACACCTCCCCCTCCAAAGGGCTCATTCAGTAGAGGCCACAGCAACCTCCCTTCTTCTGTTTTTATCACTGGGCATACCATGATTAGAGTTCAAGTACTTATTACAGGAACTTTGTTCATAAAAAGTAAGCTTTTTACACAAAATTCCAGTTGTAAAAGAAAGGCCACCCAATGCTAATAGATTTATGAAAACTGTTCAAGATAAACTATTCTGTGGGATGAAAGTCCTAAGGATCATGCATTTCAATTTTCCTTTACCAAGGATTGAAGCCAATCCAGAAAATCAGATTAATTTTTTGCATTTTTTTCAAAAAAGCAAAACAAAAAAAGGATAGAAATGATACAGAATTTCAAAATAAAAGTAGAGAAGTAACACTAGTTAATATATTACATATTGTCTTACAAATTATTGTTCAGGTTACAAAATCTAGACACAAAAATGATCAAACAGTGAGCACTTCTTTTGTATGAACTAACAGATTAGTAGTATACTTTTCTATCTAGCATACATATACACACATTCATGTGTGTTTACCAACATACATATAATCTTTTCCTTTCTTCCTTTTTCCCTTCCCCCTATACTAGTTGTTGTCCTTTTAAGCACTTTCTTTCCCTTTCATTATTACAGTATCTATTGCATATTTAGAATCTTATTACTCTCAGATAATTAGATTTTTAAAATTAAATCGCCTATCTTTTGAAAGGATCCTATCACTGCTTTTGTGAGACAGCTTCCGTACCTTGTGAGTCCTGTGAACGAGCAGCTGTTCCTCATGGCTGTCACAGAGTCTGTGTACGCTGATCTGTGAGAGGTCCAGGCACACCCAGGTGCAGGCCCCGGCCTGGCTCACAGTGATAAGTTCTCAAATGTGTTACTCCAACAAATAACTTAACTTTGTAATTAAAAAAAAGCAGGCCAATCCGATGGTATATACTTATATTCCCAGCCATTGAGGGAAGCTGAGGCAGGAGGATCACTTAAGTTTAGGACTTTGGACCAGCTCCATAGGCAACAAAGTGAGACCCAAGCCCTTCAAACAAACAAACAAACAAAAACACAAAATAAGAGAGACAGACAGACAGACACAGAGAGACTGAAATTGAAGGTGGCCTTTTCAATTTGCCTATTTGACTTTGTTTTATCTTTCATATAACTCTCCCAGCTACTGACTAATTTTGACACAGTTCTAAAATATATCAAGAAACACACAGAAGACCGCTTTGTGGTCTACTCTGCCTTGAAATGGAATAGCAATGCACAACTCAGTTAACCTGCATTTCCTTACTGAGAATCTGTTACACGCTGGATTCTAGAGCAGCACGAGTGTTGGACGGAAGGAAGCGTTGGCATGGGGAGCTGGTACAAAATATGTAAAAATATATTCTCTGCCTTAGGGACATCAGACTCTCAAGGAAGCAAAGATAGCACAGATGAATCAATTAAGAAACAATTAAGTGCCAAATTGTGAGCTGCTAACTACGAATGCAGCAAGAAGGGAGAGATGATTATGAACTGCGATCACTAGAGAATAGTGTGCGATGGGAGGCAGTGCAGATAGAACCGGATTTCAACCAGCAGAAAAGAGGTAAGAGAGATGGGAAGAAATTACAAAAGGCATAGATTTTCCTCATTCTTTTATTACTCATTCATTCACCAGTTTTTATTGAAAGTCCACTGCTTAGCATGAGAATGAAGAGGAAAAAAAAAAGACAAGAAAAGAATCCCGTCCTCAAAGAGACTGTACTCTGGCAGTGAGACGACTGCACCCTAAATAATCATGCACAGGGCCTGCTCGTCGTGGACCACACAAAGGTTCTGGTGGCAAGCTGGGTCAGCTGTGACACAGGCTGAAATTTCAGCCAATCTCCCTTGGTCATGTCACTTTAACTCAGAGTCTTTCCTTTGCACAAGGATGCTCAGGCCCCAGGGGCTGTTCATCCCAACGCACCATGAGCAGACTACAAAGCGAAACTGAAGTCATTTCTAGAAACTGGAGAGCCATGGTGATCATGAGCAAGCACTTCGGAGCTGGCGATCAGTGCCCACGGGGTGCTTGGTAGGCAGAGTATCAAAACAGAAGCTGCATGAACTTCCGGGTAATATGACAACAGAGAGGTTCCTGGGCTCTCCTGTGACTGGAGGTGGCTGTCGTCTAGTCATGGGCATACTCTGCTAGGCTCCGACGAAAGTCTGTCAATCTATCTTTGCTTCAGCTGACTGCTAAACCTTACTACGCTCTCCTACGCCAGCTGCAGCACAGTCGAACGCTACATGGAACAAAAGGCATGATACACAAGGCAAAATCAACTCAAGGAGCAGTTCCAGCCATCTGCATGATCTTTAGTCCTTTTGTGGCATCCAGAGGTACTGCCAGGGAATACAACCTACAGCATTCTGTGTCTCTTGTCTCTATACTGTAAAACTTATCTCCAGGTTAGTTCAGAGCTTCAGAGCCTTAAACTAGGTTCCCATGTAAATGGTGAAGGCAGAGTGCCAGTTACCTTTCAACCTTCATTGTTCCAGAGGAGGAAATTTGAAATTATTTGTGTCTTTGTCAGCCACATGGCCTGTTTTAGCTGACTCTAGAGCTGGATGCAAAAGCAGCTAAAGACAACGCATGAAAGAAAGCCCTCAGCTGCGCAACAGTAACACTTTTTTTTATAAGAACAAGCAGAGGGTCACCCTGTTCTGTAGTAACAGCACCACAGGCTCTAGCTGGGTACGTCACCATTCTCAGTGAAGACTGGAGAGACATCAAGAGATCAAATTATGGGAAGGAGCGAAAGTCCTGCTAACATGTGAACAGACAACCCGAAGCCAGTCTCCCATACCCAGCACGCTTTTGGACAAACTGCACGAGTGGCAAACAGAAGCCAATTCCAACCCCTTCCCCTATGTTGTTTTCTACTGCAGATTAGAAAATAAATACATCTAAACCTTTTTCATCTCTGTGAGATCCAAGCAGCCCGAAAAGGAAATAATAAAGAGCTCTCCAAATCATCCAAGTTCACTGTCAAAGACAAGAGCAAGGGTTTTAATTTATTTTACTGTTGCAAAATACAGTAGATGTGACCCATTCGATGATAAAATTAGAATAAAAGTAAATAAATCATTCAAGTGAAAAAACAGCATTCCATGTTATTCGAGATCAATGCCCTTTTCCGATAAAGAGAGCAGCTCTTGTAATTTAAACACATAATCTCTCTGTCCATTACATTTCCAGATAAATTTGAGAGCGTCAGGTTTTCATTTGGCTGCAGAGGATAACAACTTCTCAGATAAAGGACGTGTGCTGCAGTGGAATCCAGGAACTTGAATTTAGATGGGAAATCAAAGATTACAAATCACATTCCACATCTGGGGAAAGCGAGGCTTAAGCCTCAGGAGGTGGTGAGCAGTGGGAGAAATTCCATCTATAGCTGGACCTTGATCCAATACAATAGTTTTGATCCATATAATAAATAGTCTTTCCTGACTTCAAAATCCTGGGGCAAGCTTGAAAGTTGATTTACCATCCGGTAAAGAGAAAAGTCAGGATGGTCAGGAGAGCTAACAACCTACCCTAGGATTCAAATACTTGGCTCATCAGGTAGCAACTTTTCAGCATGGCGGCTCTTCAAAGATCTGGCCACAAGTTGGGTGGATGTCTTACCCTGTTCTGAAATTCTTTTTGCATTTCAAATTCAACATGACATAATCAGATTAAAATATATAAGCCTGAGGCATAGGTAAATAAATGGCTATGTTCACCTGTGCCAAAAGGCCAATTTCATCTGTATTTTGAACTTATGGTCTCTAGACCATGTGGAAATTTCAAAGTATCTAACATTTTGAAGGGAACTTCAGTAAAGTAAGACTAGGGATTATTTGGTCTCTTAGGCAGTCTTCAGAGAAAACTTAGTTGAATGTGGAGACTTTTTTTTTAAATGTATGACAATGTAACTGTGTTCTCTGTCTGAAACCAGGAGCTTTTGGTACTGCAGGCTATGAACTCATTTGACCTGCTGGTCTCAGTACTAAAACAGGTGGTGAGCCCTGAAAAAAGAAAAACCTACAACCATCTACTTATTGTGCTCTTTATCTAAGGTTGTAAAGAGCCCTTGGGCTTTTTATCAATAAAAAAATTAATAAAGGAACCTACAAACTCTCTAGGATCTTTTTAATTATATAGATTTGGAAGAATGTACCAAATTAAAGCTAATGGCAAATTTATCCCAAACTGCTTATCCATTTTCTGCAATTTCTCATCTCTTTGTTTCTGACACGGCTGCTTGTCCTTTGAGTCATCTGATTGCATATTTTGCTAGGAAGTTACCTAATCAAAGCAAAAGTAGGGAAATTCAAATCACTTTACTGTGTTCTTAATATTGGCTCCAATAAAAGACGCAATACAGGGAGGGGGTATGTGCCCTAAGGACTGCAGGCTATGATTCAGAAATAACACTTCTGAGTTATTTGAGGTGTGGAACACCTTCTGTGTTAATATGAGTAACTGGCACTTAGCTAAACGTGGCTAAGTTCTGATGATGATATGGGTTTGTTTTCCAGGAAATATGATACAATGGTTCCCCTCAACCTTGCAGACACGAACTACCTAGAGACAACATTGATTAATAACCTGTATCTTTCATGCTGACTTTTTTTTTAAAACCAGGAAACGCAACCCTGGAACACAGCTCTGAAAATTCCTAGTTCATCTGTTGTGGTTAGAGTTCACAGAAATAGTGGGAATTAGCCATCCATTATTTCATGGGTATTTGTGAAGTCAATTTGGTATGTACACATCCTCTGAACAGCTTTTATGGTCAGTACTCAGAAGTTTATCTGGAGTTCAGAAAGATTTCTTTAGGTCAGTAACTCTGAGTAAGAGATTAGACCCAAAGCAAGGTGACAGAAAAAAAGAATCAGTCCAAAATATCAATGAAGTATGTTTTCATTTAAAAGACAGAAAACAGTGACATCATATGAAAGAAAAGCAAATGTACAAGATCCACAGGGAAATGCAGACAAAAATGTCAGACAGGAAAGTGAAAGCTGTCTTGAACAGAGAAAGGAATTACTGTGAGTTATTCTATGAAAACAAGTGCAGGGCCGGGAATCAGTGAGGTTCAGCATTTTGGACCCGGATCTTCACCAGTCATCTCCATGGCTCACAGGGCGTCTACTGTGACCATGCTGGGGAAACCTTTGGCACTCAGCAGGCACAGGGACCCGAGGCACTGCAGGGCCTGTCTCTGTGTCGAGAAGGTAACTGGGCAAGAGAGAAGCTAACGTCTCTAGAACTTGCACCAGGAAGAGTATGATCACTCTCCTTCCCAGGCCACCTGGCACGGGCGGGATTAAGGCAACTCAGCCAAACTACACAGGCCTGGGCTATCAAGAATGCTGCATCACACTTGGAAGAGCTCAGAAATGGGGCAGCTAACTGATGATTTCTACATGCTACCTCTTAAGATTCCACCCTTCTTGAAATAAACTGCTCCAGAGAAAAAGAAGGAAACCAACCAACCAACTAGTCTTTGCAGACTTCATATAGCTAAGGTGACCTGAACGCCTGGCCTGCTCCCAGGATACCCACTTCATTATAATAGCACTGCTTCTGTCTCAAAATGTCCTGGCTTGGATAACGAATTACTACCACTACCATCTTTTTATTTTGTCCACACAACAAATTACTGATCTTAAACAAAAGACCAGAACATACATCTCTCCATTAGGAAATATATAGCACCTTCTATTTCACAGAAGAATTACAATACAAATCAAGTGATGCAGGTAGAAAATCATTCTTATCCAAATCCTAGTCAATCAGGTAAGGATCATCAACTAGAATTAAAAGCATCAGGTGAAAAGCTGACTGGGAACCTAAGATTACCGAATGACAAAATAATGCCTCAAGAGAAAAAAAATACAGCTTCGCAATTCATAAAGGGGCCACTATCCTCATAACATGGTAAATCTCCCAGTGATGGGTAAGCCAGGGACAACATCATATATAATGCTTCCCAGTCTCAATGTTTAACCTGAATGGAATCAAGTATTTAATGAAATTTCCAGTTTACAGTAAATCTGTGGGCTAGAGGAGTACTATGAAGTAATCAGGCAAATCTAGGCCAATCTCTTCAGCCACTGAAACATAAAACAAGTCTCAAGGGGAAGAGCCTTAAGAAACACAACAACCAGAGTTAATGTACAGTCCTAAAAATCAACTACCTTTAAAGGACACTTAGGAAGAATTTGAGAAATCTGAATATGAATTGGGTATAGAATAAGAAGGACTGATTAAAAATATGGTTAAAGAATTAGTTGTATGCACATACAGTAGGAGTATATGCCTACATATAAGAAATTCAGGAAACTGACTTCTCTCTATTCCACTAGGGAAGAGAGGAGCTATTTAAAAAATAATTACTTGAGAGTTTGGATCAGCCTGGGTCACATGCCCCACCTCACATCTGGATCTATCATGAGGAATGTGTTCAACAAGCAGGCCTATTTCTAGGGTGGACTCGCCCTGTACGGCAGAATCCTAAAGTGATGACTCTCTGAGAGTAAAAGCCTGACAAAGACTTAGAGAGACATCCAGGGTAACCCTCTGCCCTAAAGCAACATCCAATTCATGCATGTCTATAAATCTGCAAATCTACCGGAGAGAAATGTCACTGGAGGTGATGGAGGATTATCTCAAGAACATCTTTACTGTAGCCATGCAGGTACTTTTGTGCAAAGGAATTTCTCAGAGGATCCATCCTTGGAGAGAAGGTAAACCAGATTCCTCAGTAAGGAACCTAACCCTGGTAAGCATATTATTATTAGATATTGGAGCTCCGGTTCCCCACTAGCAAACCCCTCCACAAAGGTAATAACTACAGGTAATACTCAAGAATGGGAGAGTCTGGTGGGGGGAAGAGAAAGGATTTAAAATAACTGTAAAAAGACAGGTTAGGAGAAAAATAGTAAGAGATCAAAGAATTTAAAAATGTAACTTTATAATGGAGTATCAGTAAATATATCACAGTGTTAAAGTTAGAACTAAAGATGAGGTGGAGGAGTAAACAAGTGAGGACATACTGAGCAGGAACAGGGGAAGAAGGACAAAAAACAACGGTGACATCAAAGGGGAAAGGTTTTGAAATGGAAAAGGCAACAGACGGACAGAGGGGAAAGGAAGCAATCTATGGCTCATCTGAATCATAACTTAACTTATACAAATGCCTGGAAAGGCCAAATCATAACTTCTGGAAAAGCAACACACAGCTCTTGGGTCTTTGATGCATTACTGAGCGATACCAGTCAGCACACTTGGGGTTCATTTTCCCCCAAGGTTCTGCTCTCATCTACTGGGTCACCTTATCATATGAACCTGCTTCCAGCTGCAGAATATTTTCCACCAATTCTTCCATCTACCCAGAACCAAAACGAGGTAAATGCTGATTTAACATAATTAATAAAGCCAGAAGTCTAAGTTCTAGCCCCACATATTCCGTATTTGTTTTAAACCCTACCGTTTTTTAGGCACCTGATTATCTGGATTGCTGGCTACACTGAGTACATTAATCTAATGATTGCCAAAATGTACTTTCTGTTAAGCAAGATTTGATCTAAACTATCAATAGATCCCTTTAGGATATAAATCTTCTCAGGATATATGAATCTGACTGACAGCTTACAAAATAATTCTGGAATGAATGCAAAATTAGACTCACAATTTTCATGCAGAAGAAAACCCATCCATCAACCTAATAGTGCTTCTCAAAACAGTCGAGGTTCTGGGTCTGAAAACTGGCAACTGGGAAGTTTTACATTTCAGGAAGCCATAATCAAATATATTTTTGTTTGCAATTTCTAATGTGTGTAGGTGTTTACTCACATGTGAATAAGGTCTTACCACAATCTGTATAAAATTATTATTACAAGATTCAAGTTACAATGGTGTGTGTGTTTGGGAACCGCTGGTTTGCGATTTGGGGGAGGAGAAAGGGTGGGAAAAGACTCCTAGACTCTTCTGCTTATTTTTAAAACAAAAAAATAAAACAAAAACAAACAATAAAAAACAATAGAAGAAATATTTTCCCTGACTCATGGTTTCAGTCTGTTATAATATAGTTTACATTTACGAGTGTGGCAGAAGTATGCCTATACATTATAACTTTCAAGTTTGGTTTTCACAGCACAGACTGCAGAAGTTATAATTGGGCAGCACTTTTTTTTGGGGGGGGGTCTTTTTGAGACAGGGTTTCACTATGCAGGTCAGGCTGGCTTGCACTCATAGCAATCCTCCTGCCTCAACCTCCTGAATGCTAGGATTATAGGTGTGGGCCACCACACCAGGCCTGTGTAGCACATTTAACATCAAAGTAAAGAGAAAGACGGGAAAGGCCTTCTGGCTGGATACTCACTATTTGGTAGAGTCAGATAATTGATATTCTCGCCGTCTATCATAGCATTCCTGGATTCCAGGATCATTCCACAAACTCTTTATTGCATCTACGTATGGATTTTCAAAAGCAGACACCTTCTCCACATCCACTTCTCGAACTAACTGTGCATGAGCCTGTTTAAAAAAAACAACAAAAACAGAAGCAGCTTTACAACTCTCCATTGTGTTTCAAATTGCCTTTGGTTTACAGGTTACAGTGTGGTAATTCAAGTAAATCTTTTCTTCCCAGACTGTTTCTCAAGCTGGTCCATGGTTTTCCTTTCTCCCAGAGAAAATCCTGCCCCAACTGCTTCTTAGGCAACCTCCAGGCTATCGAAAGTTGATCTCAGGTAACCAGAGGAAAGAGGCTCATTCTACTCTCCACCAGAAGGAGTACTGTGCTGTGAATACCACTGTGTTCAGGTGATTATCACAACCCTAAACTATTAGTAATTACATAATTAGCTCTTCTATGTTTACAATTTATTACAATCAAACACACTCAGTAAACCCATCTTAGGAGAAACTCAGAATCCTCCACTATGAGGATTCATTTTTATAGCTCACTTTTAGGACAGGGTATAAAACCTTCAGGAAAATAGTTAATTCTAATGATGCAATCTGACAATTACAATATCCAATCTAGTCCTATGCACCCCAATTCTCAAAATACTCCTCCACTATCTACATTATCAGACCGAAGGATGAAAAAGGACCTATATTTTATTATATCATATTTAGCAAGAAGTTTGAGACAATTTCAACATTAACACTTTTATTTTTAAAAATATTTATTCCCTGCCAGACGTGGTGGCATGGGGCTGATTGGAGCCCTCCAGCGACTAAGGCAGGAGGATCGTGAGTTTGAGACTGGCCTGAATTACACAAATATTCAGATGAGCCACACTATACCACTATTTAATGACCCAATCAAATTCGTTCTCACTGAATGTACTACACAGTAATACTCATTTCACAGAGTATTAACCAGACAGAATTTTAATAAGAATAATCCATGTTAGGCCCTATCTGGATTTCAATCTTTACCTCTCGTCACATTCCGTAAGTAGGAAGAGCTCCTTTTCAATAGTCTAATTTTGACTTCAGATTTTAAGAAGCTCCTCACATTTGAGACTTAAGAAATCCCCTTTCGTATTAGTTCTGTTCAGCCACGATAATGAGATCTACTAACAAGCTCCAGCTCCATTTTGCACCCTGGTCTTGGAAAATGTATTCCTGTAGTTGCTTTCTCTAACTAGCTGAAGTCCAGCCAATGTCTTGGTGAGCCACCAGCAATCTCAGCAGCACGGAGTCCTGCTTCTGAACCCCAACCAGGGGTCACAGTGCAGTCGCCCTTCCCTCTAAAACCTGCCTGTCGGAAGCAGAGTCAGAGTAGGTGCTATGCCCTACTCATCGTTCCAGGTCGGGTCTCCTGTACCAGCTGGCCCATCTCCACAAAGACGGGGCTCCCTCCACTCTGCCCTCCTCAGCGGGTATGTCTCAGAAGCAAGTTTCAGTATTTCCCTTTTTGCTCTTGCTCATTAGATAAAAATGAGTTCTAACTCTGCCTTCTAAGGCAGGACAAAGACCACCGCTAGCAAAATTCTCAGAATCCTCCTACACATGCAGGGAAGTCTCTCACTGGATTTCGTCTACAGTCATGGTGGAAGCAGACTCCACTTCTTATGACCCCGGGTAAGGGGCTTAATCTTTACAAGTGTTATTTCTGGTGAGGAAGAGAACACCTAACACCCTAAACTCATGTGGCTGGGTGGAAATCATTACAGTACTGTTTGCCAGTGGTTCTCAAGAGGTCTCTCTTAAGTCAGTAGTGCCAGTGACACCTGGGAATTGGCTATAAAGAAATAAATACTCACCCACTGTCCCTGCCCGAAGCCTCCTGAATCTTAATTTTTAGCAATGAGGCCCAGCAGTCCCTGCTTGAAGGGGACGGCCAAATGATTCTGATGAATGGGACGATTTGGGAACTACTGTAAGTGATAAAGTGCTGCACAGAAACAAGCTGCTGTGACCAACGTTAACTACCTCGCTGGCCACAAATGGCTACTGAAGGCCAAGAGGCCCATGATGGCAGCAATTCCCTTGAGTAAGAGCCTTTAACTGGCCGTAGGTCCAGGAAGCCACAGAATCGAGCAGATACTGCGAGTAAGAGTCTGTGCTGAGGCCGTCACACACCGGAAAACAGACTCCCTAGCTGAAGAGGGCAGCTGCCGTGCAGCTCCAAGGAACTGCGCCTGCTAGGAAGGCCAACCCACTGTGTAGCCAGATCCTCTACAGTTTCTTCCGGGGAGGCTAAAATTCAAAAATTTTCTCTTTGAAATATCCTTAACTTTAAATCTAGCCAGTTGTAAAAAGATGAATATATATTTAATGTATAAAAGCTACGTTTAGATTACATATTAAATTAAAAATAAATAATACAAATATATATATGAAATACCAGGTTGAAGGCCATTGCTTTGTCCATTTGTTCTAGAAGACCCCTCTCCGCTTGTTCTCCTAGTAAGCTTGGCTGGCAATGCCAAGCTCCTGAACAGAACCTGGAACCCAGCAGGCAGCACCGCCTGCAGGGAACTGGTTAACTTATGCTGGTGAATAAACACTCTTCTCATGCTTCACCACAAAATTTAGACAAACGATTCTATATACAAGGAAAAATAGTGAAGACCGCTTTCTGAATTGGTTTCAGGCGCTGTGGTGACATAGGTTATTGTATGTAGTGTTTGTCACAGGAATTTGATATTCATCAGCCTACCACACCCACATCAGCTGCCAACAGTTCAGTTTTTTATCCTAGAGCAGTGTTTTGTGTGAAACACATCAAACACTTTTCCCTTTGGTGATTAAAATAGGTATTGGTCCTTAGTGAGATGCCAAGCGATTAAGAAATTATTAGTTACTGTTAGAGCTGTAGTATGCCATAGTTCCTGTAACCAGCAACCAAACAAAACATAGTTATGTGCTCCAAAAGCATGAACACAGGATATTTGCATTTCTAGTAAGCTTTAAAGGCATTTAAATAAAGACCATATTCTTGATGATGTATAAAGTAACGTGACACAAAAAAACTTCTCTCTTATACATGAGTAGAACCTCTCCTAAACAGTTTATGAGAATTGATTATATAATGCATGATGAAATGAACAGCTACTTTGAAAAAAAAGAGGCATTATGGTATCCATTGCTATTCCATATTGCCATGTTGTGAAATCCAGTAATGCTATTATTCTTTGTTCAGAGTGATTTTAGTCTGTTTTGTATTGTTTAATTTCAACATACATGAAGGTATGGACAGCTAATTTGAAGAGAACAAGAGATATTATGGCAGCCATTGTTGATTTTCCTGCTGTCTGGTTTTGAAGGCCTATAATGCCTTCATCACTGTTCTGATCAGTTTAATACTATTTTGGTATGAATTCATTGTGTGTGAAGATATGGACAACTATTTAGAAGAAAACAAGAGACATTATAGTAGCCAGTGATGACCTCCTGTTTTGCTTTGAAATCTGTGTCACATTGTTTTCTTCTGATCTGCTTTGTTCTGTTTTGTTATGTTTAGTTTTATGCTCTTTAAAATAAAATTTTTAAAAAGCTGTCTCTGTAAAAGGAAGTTATTTTCTATTACTGCTAAACTCCTATAATTTTCAATTTTGGTCTATTTTTGGTTTTTTTTTTTCCCCCTTGAATCTAGAATGCTTTCTTCATTTCTCTGAACCTTGTTTAAAGAGCTCTTGTTCAGGGAATAGATCATTTGTCATCTTGTAATAAATCCTTCCTGATCCTTCTTCTCCAAACAAACAAACAAACAAACAAAACCCCTGCAATCTTTGAACCTTTTGATCCATGGGACTTCTCCTGATGTTAGTAGTTATGTTTTAATTTTATCCCTTTTGCAGACCACACACTGAAAAAAAGAGTTGTGGCTAACAAATTCTAATTCTTTAGGGGATCTGTGCAGGGTGAACATACAAGAAATATTTGTCTAATTTAATGGCATTTAAATTATATGCATACATAAACATAATGCCAAATCCTACAAGTCGAAGACAATTTGAGGGAAATCTTCCATTTGTTACTCTCATAAAAACTACATAACCCTTAAGGATGCTTAGTTCAGTTGTTAGTATATGCGTATTTATGTGACTTTTGTTAGCATCTTCCTCCCTCACCACAGATTCAAGATAGGCTCAATCACCATCACATGATGAGGACCAGGCCCAGGGCCTGACACACAGTAAATGCTCATACAACACAAGGAAGGAAGCAAGAGTGAAAATTCAACAAGGCAACAAATGAGGACATCCCACCTCTTGTTCTGGCTGTACTGGTCATAACCTTTAGGAGAAACTATTTAACTTCATTTTAGTCGAATTTTCCCTAATACGAATGAACTAAATCACCTAAGATCTCAGGTAACCATAACTATATAAAAGAGCAAATACATATCTATACCTCTGTCTATCTCGTCTACCACACGTAAACACTTAGGAGTTAAGACACTGTTCTTCCACGTGCACACAATATGCAGTGAAGCAAGGCCTTACTTTTTCAAATTGTAGCTGACAAAACAGAACAGAAGTAGTTAAATTTGGGGGCCGGGGATTTAGCTCAGTGGCTTAAACACCTGCCTGGCAAGCATGAGGTCATGAGTTCGATCCCCGGTACCAAAAAAAAAAAAAAAAAGAAAGAAGTAGTTAAATTTGTACAAGAGCAAGTACAACACAGAAAAGACGATGGGGTCAAATGAGGAGTCCAAGAGAAGATAGGCTAGCCAACAGGTGAAGATGAAGACCTACAGTAGGGGCTCAAGGAGGAGAAAGAGGATGAACAAAAGGAAAACATAAACAGTGTTTTCTTTTCATTGTGAATGAAACCAGCCTGGTGAGGCAGTTTTGTGTTGAATCAATTCACATAACCCTCAGACTGAAAGATGTGGTATTTGTCTCAATGATGAACCCATAACTCAGAAGTCATCTTCCCTCATCTAAGAAAGAATATTGCCTTCTAACACAAACCAATCACCATGGTGCCTTCACCAAGGTCAGGAATTCAAAGTCACTTTTACTACCCCCGAGCTAAGAATTCCATCTTCATTATAGAAAATGACATTCAAATATAATCAAATGCAACTTGCATTTATGCAAGAGCTTTCATTTGAGGGTCTGTGAGTTATTTTAAAGTATGACGGCATTTTACAAAACATACATGGAATTAAAAACTATGGATTTAAATGTCCCTAACAGAAGAGTAATCCCCTCAATTTTTTAAAATAAAAATATTTTTATGTATCAGGACAGAAAGATAAATTAGACCCCTTTTAAAATCTGCTCAAATGTGAAATTGTAGTAAAAGCACAATTACGTTAAATAATTATTAATAAAAATGCTAGCTTGATGACAAGGAAAGAGGTCACCATCAATATGTTATAAAAGCAAGTCATTTATAAGCAACTACCTTTTTTACTTTGAACACTAAGCAAAACAGGCACAGGTTAATCATATAAACAAAATGTTGAATGTAATTCTACTTCATTTTACGTTACAGTCGAGCATGCTGGGTGGGAGTGATGAATGCTGAAGGCTGGTTTTCAGAATGTCTGGCAAACTGGTGGCAAGCCCCAGAGGGACACAGAGCTAAGAAGGGTCTTAGGAACGCTGGCAGAATCCCAGGGGAAGGGCCACGAGAAGTGCCGTACAATTCAGTGGTGGTAAAATCTAGGTAAATCCTATACTGACTGCTAACTCCATGGCTGCTTCTGCAGAGGGAGGGAAGAACTGAGGCACCACAGGGTGCCTCATCCTGACCACTGAATGCTGAACTTTCAGAAAAGAGAAAAGGGATCTCAGGGTCACTTTTGGAAGGATTTTCAAAAACTCGTTAAGAGCTCCAGGTGGCTTTCCAAGGGAATGTCACACCTATGGTAATTCTCGGACACAAGTATTCAGCTCATGGGGTCTGCTCTCTGCTCTGTGTGAAGAGGACCCAACAGAGCACCTCTGAATCAGAAATGACAGAAGCCACTGTCAGTGTCCATTTTAATTCTCAATCAAAGCTCGTATCGTCCCTTTTCTTCCCATTGCTGCTCATTTCCATTTGGCATTTGATTCTACAGAAAAAAACCTTATGAACTCCTAAATAAACTGTGTGTGTGTGTGGGGGGGGGATCCTGACCTTTTCTTGTTTTTGTATTCTTCTGCTCAAAGAAAGCCTAAGTGCAGAAAGGGGGATCCTGAGACCACAATGCTTGTGTTATAATCACACCTCCATCTAGTTCCAGCTGATTAGGACCTTGAGTAAACTCACATTGCTAAATCTCTGCTCCCTGATCACCTCACTCTAATCTGTGAAATGGAGGTAACATCATTTGCTTTATAGGGTTAAATTACAGACTGCATATAAAATACTTAAAGGCAGAGCCTGACAGTCTAAAGCTTCTACTAATTTAAAAGGAAGAAGGAGGGAAAGAAGAAGGGGAGGAAAGGAGAGGGAAAGGAGAGGAAGGGGAGGGAAGGGCAGACCTATGACCTTTTGTTTATACCTGAAATAATCTTCTGGAGACCCTTACTGGATATTGGATCTTGAGGCCTCCAATTTGTAGATACTCCTCAACCTAAAATTTTCACAAACAAACAAAACCCCTCCAAAACCGCGAGGAAAAAAAACCCCCTTGCATACAAACTGTCACAGCCCTGAACAGCCGGCCTTCTCTGGAGTACGGTTTACACAGCAGCAGTGTTCCTGCTGCACCTTTTTTATGTGCACTACTGCATAAATGACAAGGCATCACACTGAGCTGCTGCTGGCTGGATTCCTGTCATGAGTGACTCATTTCCACAGAACAGCCTCTCCAAACTTATGATTCAACTGGTGGCTCTGCAAAATTACTAATTACCATGACACAGACTTCTGAAGTCCCTTGGGAAGATGCTGGCTCCTGGTGTGGGGTCCCTCAGATGAGGCGTCGGATGATTCTTCTGTGCTAAACACCCATGCCCTCTTAAACCTGGTATTAGCTGGAAACTATTGAGGGACAACAGAACAACTCAGGGACCACAGAAATAAAAAGAAAGACCTCGACAACAGCCCGAGACCAAACTGATCATAAATGCACCGAGTGCCCCTGTGTCCTTGGGCAGAGAAGGCAGCTCAGTTTCCTGAACATCAGCACTCTCATGTGTGTGATGGGAATAGCAAATCATTGTAGGCCACAAGAAAATTAAGAGATGTTAGTAAAATGCTTGGAATAAGTATGTAAGTACTATCTTGTTATATCTCAAAATCATCATTAATAATTACGTATTTCAACAAATATTCCTCACTCCGGTGTTTACTGAATAGCCATATATTATTCTGCTTGCATTAATGTTTTACAAATCGATAGCCTGTTGTTAAATTTGTTCCTGTGTCATGATACTGTTATTTTTAGTCTCTGTTATGGTATTTGCCAAGGCACTGAATGACTATAAGGCATACTATGCTTCCCAAAGACCGATTGCTGGAAATGCCTTTCCCTTTTGGTTTTACTTCCATACAGGCTATGCTTCTCTGTAGGCTATACTTATTCATTTCAACAGAATGGGCTCCTTCTTAATTTGAGGAAATATCCCTCCTTTGACCTTGAAAAATATTTTTCTCTTCTCAAAGAAGTCAATCTTTTTTGCTCGACTCCCATAATTTTCCCATGTAAATATCTTCCTATTTAACTCTTTCTTGTCACTTAAATTTTTCATGTTTGTCTGTTGTATTGTAATTACCAGTCTCAATGACACTGTAGGTCAGATGCTTTGATGAAACATGGTATCATATACACTAAGCAGTTTCAAAGTGTGTTGACTAATATAATTACATGGCTCCATTATCAAGAATCTTGCCCTTAGGTCTGTAAAATCTTGGGATATGATCTTGTACTCTTTGAACCCCTACTTATTACCATTATGATTATGATGGCAATAGTATAGGATAGGTGTGTATGTGTATATATGCATTATATACACTACACCCAGGTTTCTTTTCAGGGTTTATAAACAAAGTCACTACAAGAAGAAGAAAGTAGAGAGATTCTTTTGAAGATAGGCATATTCATTAATAATGTAATTAGGCCTGGTTGCCTTCAAAGTAACCTTAGTTACTTGGGATTTTAACATCTATTTCTTTGACAAATGGGTTATGAAGAAAAAATAAATGTGGAAAATGATGGTTATAAAAAAAATTAAACAGATATCTGTACTGCAGAACTCAGATTTTTTTTTTTTTAAGTAATGGTGTTAGGAATACATGAGCTTAAATTTGGAGAGATTACTGGATTTCTTGGACTTATTTGACCATGAAAGTTCTTTTCAATTTGTTGACAGACCTGGTGTTCTAGTGGGTTGCACTTTGAAAACCAAGACTAGGGATTTAGATCTTCAACAACAAACCTGGCATTGATTTTACATAAATAAAACAATTCCTTCACTGAGTCTTCCCCAGAGACACAAAGGTAAATGCCTACTTAGGGATTCATATCATTATTTCACAGATCGCATATGATATGTGGTTCATTTCCTGACACTACCTCTCAGAAAAAAATCTAATCATTTTATATCATGTCTATGCTTCTATAATCTTCTTGACCATAGTTGCTGGCTTGGGGTCTTACTTTGTTTGCTAACAACTAAAACAGATAAGGATTGCTCTGTTTGGTAGATTTTTGAACAAAACCTAAACCAACCAACCAACCCAGCTCCTTATGAAGAGAGTCCCAGATGCTCCCAAGGGTCCCAGGGTCCCTGCACAGGAATGATAATCTTTCTGGAACACTTGTGTGACATCAGAGTGCTGCAGCTTCAGATAGTCAAGAAACGAGGTTCAGGAGAACTGAGGAAGACTGACTTTTCCAGAGTCATAGGTAAGAAAGGTGTTTGGAAACACCTCACCTAAGAGGTGTTAACTTAAGAGATCAAAAAATGTCTCATTAGTAAAAATATAAAAAGAAACAATAGCAGTGACACATTTGTCCTATGAAGGAGTAATGAATATTAAGAATCTAAGGGGAATACGGAGGGCCAAAGAGCTCATCTTACCTTGCAGTTTTAAAAATAAACACATGTAATTTTGTTCCTCTGATAAGGATTCAAATTTCACAAAGATTACAGATAAGAATCTGGGACTAGTGTTAAAAAAAAACTATTAACTTTCAATTTGAGGATGGTAATATAGTTTATCATCTACATCATGACACTAGAGTATGAAAAAACTACTAAATATAGTAGTCAATACTAGCTATCCTTAAAGTATTTACTTATTGACAATCAAATCAATTGTACTGCTTTGGTATTATTCAACAAAACATACATTTAAAAACATTATTTTCAAATACAAAATATTTCTAAAAATGATCTTCATATATCCATGTACATTTTTAAAAAGTAGAATATTTTAGGTGGTACCTTCCTATACCTCAGTCATGTTTTTAGCAGCATCTGTTTCTAAAATTATGTTCCCAACATTTTCAGAAGATGAAGTTTTAATACGGTTATATACTATATATTTAAGTATGTTATAAAATTGCCTGCAATATTCTTTAAAATTGCACTGGCTGTTTTTTGTGAGTAAATTTGTAACTGCTAACATTTTTAATTGAGCCCTTCTCTGCAGACCTTAATATACTTAATTCACAAGTATTTTCTTTTCAGATGCTGAGATACATGGTGTGTGCAAAACAAATTCTGTTAAAAGGCAGGTATTCTTATACTATTATTTTTTTGAATGGAAATACGTAAATATTTCACTTCAAGTATTTTCACAGAAACTATCAGTTCGGAATACTTCTGCACATAGTTTCCAGAGATGAAATTCATGGCTGGGAAGTTACTGCCACTTGTCTGAACACAACTGTGACTTACGTATGAGTTACAACTAATTCTAAGCATGTCTGTGATTCAAAGGCGTCTTCATTTAGTACATATTGCACGCCAACATTATGTTCCAACATGAATTACATGTGTATCATTACACAAAATACTTTTTATTTCCAACAATGGCTTTTAAAATGCTTTTTAAAAGGAGTATTTACCATAGCATTTAAAGCCATGTTTGGTATTTTAACAACATAATATATAAGCTTCAATTCTGTGAATTAATGGGAGAAAATAAATCATTATTTGCAAAGGCTTTCTGTTTAAGGGAGGGAACAGTTAAAAGCTGTTGCTTTACTTTTTTGTGTGTGTATGTATAAGAACACTTGGAATAGAAAATGAGCTAAATTAACTTGGAAGAAAAGTTACTTGGTTTAAATGAAAAGTCATGCTTCACAGAGGGACATAAAAATATATGCTAAATGGTCATCTTGGAGTCTAGTATGCTGAAAACAGCTAATTTTCAAAACAGATAAAGATTTTTTTTCCAGAAAAATCTGTCTTTTATGTTTTGTGTGGTTGGTGCTATCACAACGGTTACAATGGTTGATGCTAAATATCAAAAAAACAATTTTCATACCAATTATACATTATCACTAATTTTTTTGAGAAACAAAAACTACACTTAATTTTTGTTAAACATGTATTTTAAGGTATTTTAAAATTATCATCGAAAGAATTTGTTGCAAAAGAATGAAAATGATAAAAAGACTGAAGGGAACGGTTTCCTCCAGACCACACCCCTCTGACCTTGTAATGCAGAGGGCAGCACAACTGCCTGATGCAGGCAGACAGTTCACAGCGCGGCACCACTACCTCGGACCCTGGAGAGCGGCTGGCTGGCCCTAGTCATCCCTGCCTGAGCTTACTCTAGTGTAGCTTGCTACCTTTCAAAGGGAGATCCAGCTAATACAGTACCTGGGAAGGGCATGCAAAAGAGATGTAATACGTTTCAGATCTCACCAAATGTTAAAGTGAGAAATCTGGTGAACAGCACAAGCTGAATCTGGAAATACAAAATGAGGGCCTATAAAATTCATCCTTGCTTATTTTAATGTAGCTATTAAGAATACTTCATTAAAAAATGAAAAACTGGGACAAGGCTAGACTGGTAGGACACCAGGACGACAGGCGTAAACTGCAAATACCTGCGTCTCAGAGACCCTGAGACTTGGCACTAACCTGTGTGGGAAGCCTGGAGATGGGTAACGCTCTATGTACCCATTTGGCCTAGTACAATTTTTTAAGAAAGAGGTCAACGCCTAAAATTCAAACAAACAACTTCATAAAAAAGTTTGATGATTTATGACACCCAGAAACACTGCACTAATGTTCCAAGAGGACAAAGGGCTAAAGCTAAGCAGACGTCCCACTGCCTATCACGTCAAGAAAAATGAGAGGACAGGGGATCTCTACGGAAGGGAAGCATTCACTATACCCTATAATGTTGTATCAAGGAACAGAACCTGGCCAGCTTCTAATGACCTGCCCGAGCCTGAGATCATTTTATACCTGCTCAAACCCTCAAATCCCTGCTGGGCTGGCGTGCAATTCTTGCACTCCTTCTGTAAGCAGGAGACTTTCATACTCTCTGTATGAAAAACAGAATTTCCTGTTTTAACTCCCACCAACTGGGTATTTTCATGGCTTCTTGTTGGCGAGGATTCAATTTAAAAAAATGTGTCCTGGGACCTTCTAATGTTTTCCTCCTCAAAAGCTCTTTAATTTCTGTCCTCCATGCTTGTATTGTGAGTTCAGTATATACCAATCCCGTCAAGGGAACTGGGACATGCACTGGTTTGGGTCATTGGGCTCTCTCTAAGATTGCTGGCCTAGTGGACTCCAATATAGGAGTCCGGCACATTTATCACTGAGCAGGACCATTTGGAGTTTGATGGCCTCTAGGAAAGAAGAAACAAATTATACCAAGAAATTAATAATGATGACCCAAATATGTGAACCGGAATGAAAAGACACTATGGGATGAAGGGAAGGAACCAAGTCCAAACACCGTTTTTAAGGGGCTGGAGTAGTTAGTGACTGTAACCAGTGGAGCCCTAGTCTGATCTGCTCATGGAGATTATCTATGAGTCTGATATTTTCTTTGATAGTATTTAGGTTTTTTCCCTCTGATGTGATTTATTTACCCAAAGACATTAAGTTGCTTAAAAAAAAAAAACAAAACAAAACAAGAGTGTGCAAACTTCTCAGGTTTGGGCCATAAGGAAATTGAGGACTCTAGGGTTCTGAAGCACTGTTTTAGCTAAGGCATTTAAAGACTCGAGCACTTCTACAGCTGCCGCCATGGCCTTCCAGGCTTGCTGAACCGTAACAGTGACGTTACAGCTCTAGCTGGAGGCTGCCGGCGGAAGCTAGTGCAGTGCGTGATGTCCTCTTCTTATACCTAACCTAGGTTTTATTTGATATTATTTCTTTTACATGTATTCTTGGTTATATTTTTCTGCTGGGTGTTTAACATGGTCCTGTCAGCTTGAACCACCAGTGGTGCACGCATTAATGTCCCATCAGGCAGCCTGTACCATCCGATGGGCCCGTCCATACTGCCTGATGGTACATTCACGTGTGTACGACCACTGGTTCAGAGCTGCCTGACAGCAAGACATGCAAATTACGGTCCTATCAGGAGAGCAAGTCAAAGTAAGAACTGCGTTATTCAATATGTGTCTGTATAATTTATGTTTATACTTAATTTGTATTTGCCAAGCTCAGTTAAAGCTCTCAGTAGCCTTCGTTTTTACTTGTGTCATCTGTCTGGAGGGTCAGGGTCTTTCTTGACCACAGGCTTCCCTTGGAAGCACGAGACTGTGGCTCTGGAGTCCAACCAAGCTCCTGGATATAGTTCTGACTCTGGCTTTAAAAGCCTAAATTTCCTTATCTCTAAAATAATCCCTACACAACATGTTAATAAAGATTAAATACATAAAAAACAGCACACCAACGAGCACACACTAGTGAGTCAGTAAAGAGAAACAATCCCTACTTTGTCCTTCAGGAGAGATCCAAGGGGAATGATGGTGAGATATCTTCATGTACCCTGTTTGTATGTGGTGAACCTTGGGGATCTGATCCAAAAATTATAAAATAATTTCTATGGTTCCTACCAACATGTTTTAGTACTATCAGTTTTACAACTTAAAGAAACTGCAGCTTTAAATTCTCAAATTATTGATTATATACAATAATAATAACCACTAGTAATTATTTTACAGTTAAAAATTATTTTTCAACTAGAAGTATGTTGACATTAAGTGAAATAAAAAAGGTTTCTTCTCTATAGAAAAGTCCAAATGTCATTAGGCTGCATTTATCTTAATTTTGAGTTTTCAAAACATTCAAGGCTAACAATTAACCAAAACCTTGTCTAAGACACCCAAATAGGTGTAGATGAAGACTGGACAGATGCTATATATTCATGTGTTCTCTTCCCATTGAATTCTGATGAGATTCCCACAAAAAACTGATACAGTATTGGTCATGAAATTTAACAAACCAATTTTATCCTTATAAAACTCAAAAAGACCCACCAACTTGCACTGCCTTCTCCGGAAGATAAAAATGCATATTGCCTCTTTGTGTTCTTGTAGACATTTCTATTTTTGAAAAGTTTTCGTGTAATTTCTAAATTTAGCTCCTACTTCCTATTGACTGTGTCATCTGAGCTACTGTCTGTTGCTGATAACATTCTGATCTTCATTCCCAGGAAACTCCACAGAAACTGCCTCTCTGAAGAAAGATAAACTTTCACTACCCTCCTCTATGCTTATGGACGAGGAGTGCCCTGGATGGTACAGGACAGCCACTTCTTTCTCTTCTACGGGCACCACTTGCATACATTTTAAATAGTTTGGAATTCCACACACAGACCCCTTCTTGGTGGCAAGCACCATCAGTCTTTTCAGAATGTCAACTGGTCATCAAACTAATCTTAATCTCTGTTAGGAAAACAGTTCTAGAAAGACATCAAACATGTTCAACCTAAGGCTGAAGACTGGGTTGAGAGAGGAAGGAAAAAGGGGGGAAGACTACCAGGTGTGCTGGGATGAGGTTAAAAACAACTGCTTACATAAAGTGATTTCAGAATCATTTACTGGCCTAATTACCATGCTAAGGAGATGTCCTGCTTTGTGATTTTCCATTTGCGGACATCAGCTTTAAGATGGATGACTTTTAGCTAGAAATTCTTTTTTTTTTTTTTTTTTTTGGTAGGAAGGGAAAACCTCAACCAATGTATTCAAGTTTTGAGCAGAAATGATCTGGTAGGTGGCAAACAGCATAAAGAGTCTTACATTTATGAAGTCAAAAAGTAGCAGCCTCTAATTAAAAACCAGCCTGTGAATCTGGGGAAGAAAGGATGGGTGACAGGCCTCAGTCTCCCCAGAACCCGCCCATCCTCCCATGTAAGCCTGTGTGACCACTCTCATCCCACACCACTGCCCGCCTTCACCACACTTGCCAGGCACCAAGCTATGCACTGCCTGGCACTGCTATTTACCTGCTCCCTCTGAGTGAGACTGTTATTTCTCCTATTCTGGCACAATGCTAGCACTAGACCAAGAAATATTTGTGCAATAAAACTGGGTTATCTTTTCTCCTGATATATATGATTTGTCTAAAACTGTGATCTAGCAAAATTAAAGAGATGGCAATGTTAACAGCCAGTGCTGGGCAGAGGAGGTCCTGCCCAGGGGGAGTTGTCGGGGTCTCTAAAACTAACTTTTACATGTTATAGGCTGACTTTTTCTACTGGGTTACTGGATTCCGAAATGGCTGTGGTGATCATACAACCAAACACAACACTGGGCTAAACTGAAATATTTAACAGTGGTATAGAACAGACATCTAAGAAACAGCATAGAACAGGGCCTTACGCTTTCCTTGTTATTCCTGTGGTACTAGGGATTGAACCCAGGGCCTTCACACTGAGCTCCAACCCCATTCCATTTTTTATTTTGAGACAGGGTATTCCCAAGTCACTAGGTTGCCCAGGCTAACTTTCAACGTGAAACTTTCCTGCCTCACTCGCGCCACATGCTAGGATTTCAAATGTGGGCCATTTTACCCAACTCACAACAGTCTTTAAGTGCTGGAGCACAAAAAACACAGGATGTCCTGGGGTAGAATCAAGACTGCAAAAGCCATTGAAGGAACTTTGGGCCAGCAGCTATAATGGTGTAATTTTTGTATTTCAACAATGGAGGGCTGAGGATAGGTATGGCTTAGTGGTAGAGTGCTTACCTACATCATGAAGTGCTAGGTTTGATTCAAAGACTTCACAAAAGTCAATCAATAAAACATTAGTATAATAATGGGCAAGAGGGAATGCCAATCTAGTCTGTAAGTAATAACTTATAAAGGTATTGATTTTATCCAAAAGTTATTCCTCTATGAAGGTCACAACTGCTTATATAACTAAAAATAAAAACAGAAATTCTCAACCATGTTAACATGTATGTTTCTGATTCTTCTCTAACCTTTCTCTGTAATTTTGAGGAAGCTGTTCTAGAATTCCTGGCTTCTCCATAATTCCAATAGTTTACCCTGTAACAAGGAGCCCAACAATTCTAATGGTGTTTGCTATACTCAATAGACAAAGCACAAAGGCCAAGAACGTCCACAACTATCTTAGTTTTACCAAGATGAGGATGAGGAAAGTATTTTTTTTGCTCACAATAAAGCCCTTAAGTCACTGCAGTAGCAACTGGAGCATGAGTCTCCACCTACCCACCACTGCAGCTCTGTGACCCAAAAGTAGCCTTGGGAACCCAGAAGAACAAGACACAGAACAGCACGGGGAAGATGCAGTCCCTTCACTCAGTGGCCATCACCCACCAGCAGGCTCGGGAGGTCTGTTACCATTGCATGTGTTTGGGCCTCACTGTGTATCCGATTGGATTCTTCAGGTAATCAGCACCATCAAATTATCTGTGTGGATTGTACAGTTCAAGGGTTGATGGGTGCTTCTTAAACCTGGTCAAGCACATCACTCGGGGAAGTGTAAAAACCACCATAGGCACCACCCGTGCATGTTCTGACTTAACTGGTCTGAAAATGGCCAAGATATTCTAACACTTCTCAAGTGATCTGCACTGAGATGGTGATCTCTAGAGTGGGGTGTTCATAACCATCCAGGGGTACAAGAAGAAGCACAGACCTATGTCTATGTTCAGTTAAAACCTATGTTCAGTTTACCAATGAAAAGATATTTTGTCCTACTTAATGCGTGGGGTGACAATGGCATCCTCACCCGTATGACCCTGACAGGTGTATCCAGATGTCCTGGGAGGAAAGGCAAGAGGTTCCTAAGGAGGACTTCTATCTAAGGATCTCCATCAACACTTCCCTAGATGGGCAGTTTACAGAGGCTATTATCTAACAGAGTAGAATCTTCACAACAGTTCCTAAGGGGGAATAATCAGGGCAACACTGATTCACCAGAGGTGTCTTAGTTGTATGATACAAACCACTTGTAAGAAAAGAGTAACATAATTATGAGTATGCATTTTTATTTCAACAAATGACACATGTTCCAAGTGTGCTGACGTGTGTGTGTGTGTGTGTGTGTGTGTGTGTGTGTGTGTGTATGTGTATGTGTAGAAAATGGGCTACTAAACTTGTGTTGTAGAAACAACATTTTGAAAATGGATACTTGGGTGGCCCTGAAGCAAAGCTAGCAGATTGCTATAGCTGCTGGTTTCAAACAGGAGCCTAAAGAGAATTCTTTCTGTGGTCTGTTGGCCATTTCAGAACTTTGGAAATGTAATGGTCAGTTCATCAGAAAGAAATAGCAGGTGAGTGTGGCAGACTTTCAGCGGCCCAAAGGAGAGAGACCCTGGCACCTTGGGACCTGCACCAGGCAGTGACTCGGGGTGCTGGGAGAACAAGGAGCTCCTCCGGTCTCTGGGGGGCGGCTGTGAGCCTGCCAGTGCATGGGCTGAGAATCAAACATCTCATGTCGTCCTGTCCCCCATCCTGTGCCTCCCCCTCACTTAGCAATTTGGGAGCCAGTGAACTGGACATCTTGTGAAAAGATTGGCTATGTTATTTAGTATGAACTCCCTGTATGCAAAGATATGGGCAACCATTTGGAAGAAAACAAGAGACAATATGACAGATAGTGAAGATCTCTGGTTGTCTAGCTTTGAAATTTATGCTTTCTTATGTCCCGTTCTGTTTTGTTGTGTTTAATTTTACCTCCTTTAAAATAAAAAAAATAAATAAATAAAATGGATACTTCAAAGAGTTTTGGTGGGAGTGGGTGGGGTGTGCTATGCAAACACTTTAGAAAATAAACCCTTTAGGAAAATAATTTCAGTGGGATTATTCATCTATCCATGGCTAAGATAACACCTTTTCTGAGTTCTGTGTGACAGCATTAAAATGAAAATTTACTAGCGAAGTTTCAAATTTAAAAAACCTTTCATAATAAGTGATAGGACTAAAAATGAGAATCACAATTTAACTAACAGCTACTGATGTAGTTCCTTCCTACATCATCCTTTACAGCTAAATATCTTGTGTAATGTCCCTTTAATCATGAAACGTTAAAAATAAAGCAGAAATGTTAAAAATAAAGCATTAGGTAACTGTCACAAAGAATAATTTTTTTAAACATTAAAACATTTTCTATGGCCATAATTCCAATGTCGTTATACAGATTCAATGCAACCCCAATCAGAAGTACAAAAGCATAACTCATAGGATTAGAGAAAACAATCCTAAAATTCCTCTGGAACCAGAAGAGAGCTAGAATAGCAAAGGAAGTCTTGGGTAACAAATACAAGATGGGGGCATCATAATCCCTGACTTGAATCTATACCATAAAGCTACTGTGATAAAAACAGTGTGGTATGGGAAACAACAAGAAAACAGACCTGAAGATCAATGGAACAGAGTAGAAGATGTAGGAAAAACTCCAGACATATTAATGCACCTTATCTTTGACAAAACTGCCAAACACATTCACTGGAAGGGTGATAGCCTCTTTAACAAATGGTGCTGGAAAAACTGGTTCTGTACATGCCAAAGATTAACACTGGACCCATATCCTTCACCATGTACTAAGCTAAAATCAGAATGGATCAAAGATCTTAATATTAAAACAGAAACATTAAGTCTGCTGGAAGATAGAATAGGTAAAAACTCTTGAAGACATTGGTATAGGCAAAGAATTTATGAACAAAAACCCAGATTGCACAGGAACTATCACAAAGAATCAACACCTGGGACCTCACCCTATTGAAAAGCTTTTGCACAGCAAGAGAAATCATCAACAGAGTGAAGAGACAACCCAGAATGTGACAGAAAATGTTTACTAGCTGTTCCTCAAAGGATTACTATTGAGAACATACAAGGAAATAAAAAAAAACACCCAGTCCTCCCAGATTTAAAGACTCAATCTAAAAATAGGCACCTGTGATGAATATGCACGTCTCAGATGAAAAGATATGGACAGCAAATAAATATGTGAAAAAACGGTCAACATCACTGGTCATTCAAGAGATGCAAATTAAAACAACGTTGAGATTCCACCTCACCCCAGAAAAAATGGCTATTACCAAGAAATCAAGCAATAACACATGCTGGAGAGGTTGTGGGGAAAAAGGAATCCTGCTCTATTGTTGGTGGGAATGTAGACTGGTGCAACCACCATGGAAATCAGTGTGAAGATTCCCCAAAAACCTAGGACTAGAGGTCCCATTCAATCCAGCTATTCCCCTTCTGGATATCTTCCCAAAAGAAGTGAAGTGATATATGTGCACCCATTATTTTTTAGCTGCACAATTTGTAATTGGAAATAATTTAAATGCCTATAAACTGAAGAATGGATAAAAAAGTGATCTTTTTATACAATGGAGTACTACTCAGCCATAAAGAAGGATAAACTGGAGACTTTTATAAGTAAATGGATGCAACTTGAGACCATACTCATTGGTGAAATAAGACACACATGTATAAACATTGTATTGCCTTATTAGTGTGATAAGATGAAAGAACATATGTATATGCATACAAAAATAGTTAAGATAGTTATACGACTTATTTTCTGAGGATTTATGCTGGTATTGTTTGGACAATTGAATGCAGATATCTTATGCTCTGGGTAAATGATCTGGGGATGACAATGCACAATTTATGTGCTATTGTTGTCCACAACTGACATGTTTTGAAATTTTTAGTTTTTTTTTTCTTTTTTTCTCCTTGTAATAAAATGGATTTGGAAAAAAAGTTTCTATCACAACTCAAAAAGTTTATTAAAGCACAATTTAATAAAAGCTTAAATAACTTTAATGCATAATTTTAAAAGGTCTGGACACATCCAGCTAACAGTCTTCCCAGAGATTAAGTAGTGTACCACCCAATAGCAGAACTGGACAGAGATGACGAGTGTATGCTGCTTTTGGTTACCAGTTGAGTCAGTGATGAGCAAGGAGGAAGGGGGAGAAGTTAGTAATTAGTAGTTCTATCCAAGAGAGCTATAAAGAACCTCCTGGAGGTTTATGGAGAGATCCAGCTCATTTTTATTCTCTTTACTGTTTCTCTCTCACTATGATTCTTCACTGGTGGGTGCTCCACAGACACTGCTGACAAAGCCAACAGGTTTCAGTGGAAACCTGTGTCACTGGTGTGACAGTGTTGGCAGGATGCATTTCCGGTAATGCGACACAAAATCACCATGTGTATCCCTGATGGTGTTTTCTTGTACAATATCGAGGATGGCCAGCTACCAAAAAGTGGAAAAATTACTAATTGGTATTACTGTATTAGAAAAAGCCCAGGTTAAATATAGCACAGTGGAAAACTACCAGACAGCATTCCCAGCACCAGAAGATACCCACAGTCAGTGTTAGAATTATGTATTTCATATTTCAGGTACTAATATTTTGCTTTGTTGCCAGAATCACAGTGAACATCTTGATCTTAAGAAAGATGATCTTAATAAAGATGCTTATGTGAGATAATGGGATCTGGCGGACAGCTTACCTGAACACACGAACACTGTTCCTGCTTTTGTGAAATCTTACTCTTAAAAGCAAATCTTTAAGGAGACAGATGAACTGCAGGCAGTCAGGTATTATTTTTCTGTATTCATATACCTTCCCTTCAGTTTCCTGCCAGTGTCAGGGTCTCATGGGACCTACACTAGTTGTATGTAATTGCCCTGGCCAGCTCACCTCTCTGAATGAACTGATGAGCAGAAGAATACTCCACTGGCTGGGCTCACATGCTCCCCTAACCTGAGGTGCCTCTGCTCTGGGTAATTCTAAGGACACAGCACATGTAGGTCAAAGATATCTGCGGTAGGGATGTAAACTCATTTCCATCTCAGGCAGCCTTTATAAAATATTTCTAAAATTTCTCTCTCCTTTTTATTCTCTACCCTCTTTTATTCAGTATGAGGCACAAAAATCTGAATCACAATTCAAAGAAACAGACTAAATCTCACACTTCTCTGTGTTCTCCATGCCGCACACCTCTCACACATGTGTGCTACTCGTTTTAGTGAAAGTCCCTTTTGTACCCTGTCACTGACTCATAATGGAGAGGGGCTGAGAAGTAAATCCAGGCTGGGCTTCGCACACCGCACATTTTTCCTTAAATCCACAAGTCCAAGCTCTTGCTTCAATTATTCACAAAGTAATGTGGTTTGACAGTTATGATACAGAATAGATACCCATATATCTGCAGATCTGTAGGTCCTATGGGTGGGAAGAAGTTGACATGGCATACCTAGAAATGGATTTGGCAGGAGACAGTTGGAACTGAAGTATATGAAAGGATAATATTTTATCTACTAGGTGAGAAAACCCAGTTTCCAGAAAGTTAATGTTAAAACATGTAGGCAGTGAAAGCACTAAGAAAACTCCTAAAATGATCTTGGCAGTACCAAGGCCTAGCATAACAAGTCAGTATCATCTGTCTCCTCTTGTGTTAAAGTTAACTGCCTATTTCTCAGCCTTATAGATTATTTTTCTAATACTATCTCTTCTGTCATCTGTGGTGTTTTATGTGTAAAACACTTTACTTAACACTTAAGAACTCACTTTATGCACAGGACTGTGATAGGTACATATAGTGGTATCAAGATGCAAACAACTAGAGACACACAGTATGAAAACAACAGCAAAAGGAAGGCAAATGGCATGACAAAGCATGGTTCAATTAAAAGGTCTCCCCAATATGCATATACTAGGGATATACGCAAATCTTCCTGGGAGATAGTCATATGTCCACTTCAACACTCAAGTGCTGAGATGCTTCAAAAAAAAGAAACTAGGCAAGTAAAGTCATCTTGTGTAGCTGCCGGGTTACTCAGCACAAAGACCTACACCCCTGGGAATGCAGGAACTGAAACCCTGGCTGCCTGTTGCTCAAGCAAGTATGGGCAGTGTCCACTCTTAGAATAGCCTTTACAGTTCCACACAAAGGCACTGCCAGTGATGGCAGCCCTTTTACAGCTCTCCTGCGGCAGCAGGCATGCCACAGATTTGCCACCACTAGCCTAGACTAAATTACAGGCCTGCAGGAAGGGACCAACTGACCAGACTCACAAAGATCTCTCTGACTCAAAGAAGCATCACTGGTTTCTGTGTCCTTGCTTTAGGAATAATGGAAATTAAAACTAAAGCTCAAATTTGCACAAGTGGCTGAAGCCTGAAGATCTCCATGAGTTCGAGGCCATCCTAGACTATAAAGTGAGTTGAAGGCCAGCCTCAACAGCATAGCAAAACACTGTCTCAAAAAGACAAAAACAAAAACAAAACATTTAAGTGAAAAGAGAAAATGGTGGGGTCTTTAGCTTGAGGACCTGACAAAGATCAAGCCAGCCCTGAGAGCAAAACAGGAAAAGGCCTGCAGTTTGAGTGCCTGGAGGGAGCATATTCTGATGAACAGTATCAGACATTGCTTATTCATAGAAGAATGAGAACCAATTTTATGGGGTGCTGTGGTGGGCTGGGATCTAGCTGACTATCTCAGCCCTGCTTTTGTGGTTCCTGAGGAATCCTCATGATCTGAGCAATTGCCACCAAGTGAGGAGTGACTGGAGTCCAAGATGCCCATGAAGTGAGAGGTGTTTCCAGGCATTGGTGTCCTCAGTCTTGAAGAGCTATACAGAAAGCTACGTAAATCTAGGGTGCAGAAACCCTAGAATGATGACCAATATGCCTACATGCAGAGCTGAGAAGGTTCCTGCCTACTACAATACAAAATGAAGGTCAAAATTTGTTCTATTTTTAGTTATCTACTGGGCATTTGTGGTTTGTGGGCCCAAGTGAAGAGTCTTTGCTTTTTAAAGCAAAATCCACTGGCTTTTAATATGTAACAAGGGCCCAGGAATAAACTTGTTCGCCAGCTCTATAGTGGTCTCTATGTCAGTAGCATTTGCAGCCAAGTACTACAAAACACAACGGTGAATTAACACTACCTGGTACTCTTCTTGCTGCTGTTGTTGGTGATGCTGTTGTTTTCGTTTTTTTGGTACTTCACGTTTGCTAGGCAGGTGGCGTGCTACTGAGCTATCTCCTCAGCTCTTGCTTTATCTTTTAAAGTATCATCTCCAAGCCAGACTTTCACTGAGGGACAGTAGCCTTTCTCTCCCGACAGAAACTCCTGGTTGGTCACTATGTTTCAGGTACTTCCATGGCCCGCAAGTGCAAAGTAAATATCTGTTGGGTTAGTACCAGCCACTTCAGGACTGTAACAAGTACCAGGGTGAGGGTGAGGGAGCTCCTTGCTTTCTAAAATGACCTGGTATACACCTCTGCCTGTGGCCAAGTATAAATAGATGTGAACCCATTCTTGGAAAGATAAATATATGCTATCCTAGGCTGACAGTTTGGTGTCTACTTTCTTAGACGCTGTGCTGAAAACAAGTGAGACTGAGAAGTGTTCTGAGACATCTTGCATGTGACATAACAGTGGCTCTGGAGACCAAGGCAGCAAACAAGTTCCATTTCCTCTTTCAGCAGTGAGACTGCTACACCTCATTTTAATCCTACATTCTACTGCTAAGCTAGCAATGTGTTCAATCAGGCAAACTTCAAGTGCTTCATATAAACCCTAGAGCTGCCACCCCGTCTTTTGCAGAAACAGATTCTACATAAGGAAAAGCTGATCTAATAGTGAAAGTATGAAAGACTTGGCTGTTCTGGAAAAAATATTTTCTTCCAACATCACTCTAGGCAAAGACAGTTTCCAAAATTCCTACAGTCTGATGACAAAATTAAAACCACATGGAAAACGGTATTGGTTTTTTTTAAACATAGAGAAAAGTATTTTAAAATATATATTAATTCTTGAACAATTGGGTGTTGAGTACCAATGAATACTGCCAGTTTTTTAAATGAAGGTCAAAATTTTTCACTGTGTTAAAATACAAAATACATAAGTAATAAGTTACACAATAATGACTTAGGATCACACTACAAATACACACTTGTACCTTCTAAAATAAGAGTATGAAAGTTTTGTTTTAGTCCTGAAATGCATAGCATGTGAACTCTGATGAAGGTAGCTAAATTCTATTTTGCATTACCACAACTTTACTCTCCTTCAGTGTATAACCATTTTCAAGAAATACTGGTTACTGAGAGATTATGATACACAATACGGACTGCTTAAAAAAAAGCATCTTCCCTTTTTTTGGCTTATTTATGTGAGTTTGTGATTATCAGCAGATAAGATTTTGTATTTTTAGGACAACTTCAATTGACATTCAATGACTTGGATGATTTTTGGTAAAGAATTTTAAAAACTAGAGTTTGTACGTTCAAATTCAGCATGATGCTGGGCATGGTGGTGCATGCATGTAATCCCAGAGCTCAGGAGGCTGAGGCAGGAGGATTGCCGTGAGTTTGAGGCCAGCCTGGGCTACATAGTGAGTTCAAGGCCAACGTGGACTCCATAGGGAGACCTTGTCTCCAAAACACACACACACACACACACACACACACACACACACACACACACACACACACAAAACCAGCATGTATTATTTTTCCACAGAACACTGCAGAGATCAATCCACATAACTAGCTGAATTTACTGCACCAAATTCTGCAGCCCTGATTAATTTTAGAGAGAACTGAAAACTTTATGAAGGCTGGCCTATAATTATTTACAATGTCCTGGGCAGTTAAGATTCCTGGAATAGATACTGGCAGGAGCAGACAGATGTGCAAGCACTGGGAAGGCAGTGACTGCTGACATTCAGACCAGATTAACAAGATCTTTCTTCTCATGTATATGGTAGCATCAACAGTCTAAACCCCACATTCAATGTGCACTTCTTCAGAAACCTCATGGGATGGAAACGCTGAAGGTTGTCCTCTAAGACCTTGAATTAGCTCAGTTTTAAGGGAACTACTTCGGTATGTTTTGTCATCATATTGGGTATATGAGTTTTCAAATAGTCATGCTGTTAAGTAACAAGTAAACCCCATACCAAAAAATAAAACCAAACAATCATGTATTTAAACAGTCATAACCAGAGCAAACAAGCTCAATCTGGGAGCCAGTGCCATGCACAGGCTGCCACCAAACTGGGAAGAGCTGGACCCCGGCCTCTCCCTGTGAGTCAGCACCATTCACAGACTGGGAGGAGAGAGAACAATGCTGCATCAGCAAGCTGGTTCCCGTTTGGGAACCAGCACTATGTGTGGGCGCCCGCTGGACTGGGAAAAGCCAGACCCAAGCCCCTTCTGGTGCATGGGCTGGCAAATAAAAAGTACCAATCCCCTCCCTGCTCCATAAGCAACTGGCTTATCTGAAGAAACACGGGCTGTGATGATAGCTATGGAGGTGAAGTGCAATTGGATGCCTGTGGTGCTTTGGTGTTTCACTAACATTGTAGGTCTAGGGCCAGTGGTCTGATCATAGCTTCAGAGGATAGCTGTATGCAGTGTGGCATCTAGGGAGGATCTCCTTTCGAGGGCTGCAGCCATTGTTGATTCCCTATGGTCTTGTTTTGAAAGTCCTATATCATTTCTATTGTTTTGTTGGTTTGGGTTTTACTCTCTTTTGTTTTGTTTATGTAAAATCCAATGGCAGGAGAAACTATTTCAAGGATGGCAAGATATATTATGGTAGCAATTTTGGATTTACTACTGGCTTGTTTTCAAATCCTTTATTGCACTCATTGTTTTGTTTTTATTGTTTCTATTCTATTCTGTTGTTTGATTTTTACTATGTCCGAAGTTATCTGCAGCTATTTTGAAGACATCAAAAGGCATTATGGTAACTATTGCCGATTTCCGAATGTTTTTGAAGTTGTGTATCTCTTACAATGGTTTGTTTTGATTCATTATATATTAGTTATATTAATGTTTTATTATCAAGATGAGTAATATTAACAGTGTATTCTGTAAACATCAATTCCACAGTTCAATTTTAGTTGTTTAGATGCCAGACTTAGGGCAAGTTTAAACACTTCTAGTTATTTCATCCATCCTCAGTACCGCAGAGACACTCACACATACAATTTGAAACAGTAACATCGCATAAACAATGGCTCTAAAGAATCTACAAAGAATCTCCATGAATTCATCCTTAATAATTCCTGCTGATTTCTTATGCTGACTTAAAGAATTTGACCAACTACTATAAGCTAGGAATACCCAAACGTATATTTGATTGTCTTAAAATTAAAGGAGAGTCTGGGGGGCATCTATGATGGGGATCAGGAAATAGGATATTTAGAGGGAAAATGTAAAAAAAAAATCTGTGGATCTCATTTACTACACCCGACAGCTTCCATCTGGCCTGTGTCTTCAAGTTCCCCTAGTATTTACCTGCCTGGATTGGTTATTTCGGCCACAAGTTTACAGCAGTAGATGTTCGGACATCAGATATTCTTCTTTCTTTAAATACCTTTAAATTTTTTTTACTAGGAAGCCTAGTTAACTTTTGGAAACATTCTCAATACAGCAGTAAGCTGGAATTACTATCTATAATTTCTTTGTCCAGCATACATACAACAGGTTTAGGGATGTAGCTCAGTTGTAGAATTTAATTCATTCACATCATCAAAAAAAAGTATATACACAAATAACTTGTGCCCATGTCTCCATGAAAAGCAGGTGAAGAAAAAAGCACATAAAATGATCTATATTTCATGCTAGTAAAGTACACATGAGCCAGATTGAAAAGTACAAGCTTAAAGAATTATGATTTCAAAATTATGTTTGCTACTATCTTTTAGTTGGAGAAACTTTTAGTAAATAATTTCCTTTGTGAAACACATATCTGAAATTCAGTATCTCTTTAATTTCTTTTTTCTACTACTTCTTAGTGCAAATAAAATTGTTAAATTATAAATATAATGTTTACATAAAAAGATATGATTATCGGTTTTTCTCTCCATCTATCTGTAATGATGTTCACCAAATGTTGTTGATAGCTATTTTTCACAGGTGGGATTCTGTGTGGCTTTTTAGAGTTGTTTCTTTGTAATAATCAATTAAAAATGTATTTTTCTCAAAAAGAAATAAAATCACTATTGTAAAAATAAGCATTAAAATCTTCTAAATATATTTTACTAACATTACTACAAATAAAATACTACAATCCAAAAGTAGATCGTGAAACAGTTAAAACCATTTTAATTTTTTAGCTTATATGCATAAATTAAATTCCAAAAAGAAATGCAGCAAAATACTGAGTAATTTGCTCAAATAGCCAAAGTTATTAATCAAAAAGAAAAAGAACAAATCACAAGACATTATAGTTACCTGCTTCAAAATATACTAAAGGTGTAGTAATCAAAACATCACAGTGTTGACATAAATACAGACACACAGACCAAAGAAACAGAATAGAGAGCCCAAGAAGTAAATTCACACATCTATAGCCGACTGACTTTTGACAATAAACAAGCACCGGAGAAAAGACAATCTTTTCAGTAAATGGTACTGAAAAACTGGATATCCATGCAGAAGAACAAGACTAGATCTTTCACCAGTTGCAAAGATCAACTCAAAATGAATTAAAGACTTAAATGCAAGACTTGAATTATGAAACTACTAAAAGAAAATAGAGAAAATTACTCAGGTCATTGGCATGTACAAAATTTTTCTAGAGAAGAACCCACATTCACAGGGACAAAAAGCAAAACATAGGCAAATGGAATGATATTAAACTAAAAGGTATCCACACAGCAAAGGAAACACTCAACAGCAAAAAGAGAAAATATTTCCAAACTATGTGTCTGATAAGAGGTAGATACCCAAAATACATGGAAAGCTCAATAATCTCAAAGAAAAAAAAAAAATCAAGTAATATTTTAAAATGGACAATAATTTAAATAGAAAATGCTCAAAAGAAGATACAAAAACAGCTAATGGATAGATGAAAAAATGTTCAGCAACAATAATCTTCAGGAAAATAAAAACCACAATGAGGTATCACTGTATCCCAGAAAAAAACAAAACAAAACAAAACAACAACAACAACAAAAACAAATACTGGGGAAAATTGAGCAAAAGGGCATCCCTGTGCATTGTTGTTTGCCAAGTAACAGCCATTATGGAAAAAAGTGTGGAGTTTCCTCAGTAAAATTAAAAACAGAACTACCATATTATCCAAAGGAAATGAAATTATTACACTGAAGAGATACCTGCACCTCCTGTATCCACTGCAGCACTATTCGTAAGAGCCTGAAAATGGAGTCAATGCGTCTACCAAGTAATGAAGGGATAAAGAAAGTGTGTTACATTTAAGCAATGAAGTGCTCTTCAGCCATAAGAGAGAACGCAATCCCATCACCTGCAAGAACATAGATAGAAGTGAAAATCCTTATAGTAAGTGCGATAAGCAAGGCACAGAAAGACAGGTTATGCATGCTCCCACTCTAAAAAAGGTAATCTCATGGAAATTGAAAGTGTAATGGTGGTTACCAGAAGCTGAGAGTAGAGGTGAGGCAGAGCTGGCAAAAGCTTAACCAACAGTGAACCATGTTACAGTTTAATCCTAGTAGAGAGCAATAAGCTATGACGTGTTACTGTACAGTAGGGTGACGACAGACAACAAAAATGTACTGAGCATTTGTAAAAGCTAGAAGAAAGAATTTTAGAAATTTTTACCATAAACAAATAATAAATGCTAAAAGACACAGGCATTCAACTTGATTTGAAAATCACACAACACCATGCAAAGACACATCACATTATCGTACTAATATGCAAACTTCTGTTTTTATGTAACAATTAAAAACCTAAAGTGATTACCCTCAAAGCATACTGGGTGACTTACTTTAAACTGATCTTCACTAGCATTTTCTGATTTGCCTACAAAGAACTACATTGTTTATGCAACTCAAAACAAATAAATACACACATTAAAGTTATGGTTCCAACAACTTTCCCTGAGATGTAGCTGAGTTTTAAGCAAAATTATTGACAGAAGGTAATTTCTAGATGGCACTTGTGTTCTGATGGGAAATTTATTAAAGCTGACTCTTCATTAAAAGACGTGTAGTCTACAATTATACAGAACCCTCTTCACAACTGGCTTCTCCAGGATCCACACCAGGTAGGTTGAAGATTATTTCTCCTCCTCTTGTTGCTCTCAAACTTTCATTGCTAGTTCTCAGGCTCCATCTAACTTTCTCCCAGGATTCTTGGTAAATACATTATTAATTGGTAATGCATCAAGCAAATAATCAGTTCTCCTGAACAATATGTTAACTGGAAGTTATACTGGATTGATGACCATCTGTGGTACCTCATCAAGAATACCCATTTCTACACTGAAACTGAATAGCCAATCCAGTATTGTTTTATTTTAAACAATCTTTCACCAGCTAGTTTGAAAGGAAGGCAATTAAAGAGCTTATGTATGAGTCAGCTTCACTATAACAAAACACCTGAGATGGTCAACTTAGGAGAGGTTTACTGTGGCCCACAGTTTTGGAGGTTTTGATCTATAATATAGATTGGTCCTATCATCCTGGGCTCACAGCAAGGAAGGATACCATGGTGAGAGGGCATGGCAAAGCAAAAGCACTCGGTCGCCAGGAAACAAGAACAGGAAGAGACCAGACTCCTCCAGCTGCTCTGCAGACAAACTCAATGACCTGAGGCCCTCCAGCCAAGCACTGCCTCTCAAGGCTCCCAGCACTTCCCAACAGGGAATCAATCGGATTTCTGGCAGACACTCAAAACTCAATCTGCAGCAGTTAATATAATTTTTGCCCTTTATAATTCATTATTCCCTCAAATTCATCTAGGGAGTATAAGTTACCAGCTACCCAAAGTCCTGAGCTCTGTACAACTTGAGAAAGAAGGATAAGGAATTTGATATTCCACATTACATCTCTCATACTCAGGCTACACTTGGTTTAGGATTCTCTGTTTAATTTGATTTAAAATGCAGATTAATTATACCTTATCTGAAATGCTTGGGAACAGGAGTGTTCTAACATTTGAACTCTTTCAGATTTTAGAATATCTGCATATACATAATTAGATATCCTGGGAAGGCAAAGCAAATCTAAATACAAAATTCAGTATGTTTCACATAAACCATACACACACACACACACACACACACATATTTGTATATGTGTGTATATATCCTGAAAGCAATTTTATACAATATTTAAATAATTTTCATCTACAATGATTTAAATATTTCAAATAGTAAGTATCAATGGAATTCTGCACTTCTGACATCATATTTTTGCTTGAAAAGTTCCAGATATTGGAGCATTTCAGATTTCAGGATTGGGGACGTTTCTTCTATACAGGCGTCCTGAAAAAGGACACATTTCATTCCCCATCATGGCACTGGGGTACTAAAATCCTTCTGATACTGCCAGCGACACAGCAGCAGACTCATGTGGTAGCTGCCCTGAAACCTCCTTTGTGTCGTGACTGGAAGGGTGCTCTGTGAGCTGGAGAGAACCAGAGGGCAGGAAGGTAGAGTTCGGATGGCTGGCGCTGGCTGTACTTTACGTGGAGAAGACATCTGATTAGGTGTTGGAGGGGCACAAGTTTTCTGTTTAAAAATAACTACTTTATGCCAAAGAAGACTAAAAACACAAATGTTACTCTCACCTTTGTGATGAGTGCTGAAAAATACACAAGAATTATGTATTCAGTTAGAACATTAACCCAAAAATGCCTTCTCTTAATACCACCATATGCCTGTGCTCAGGTTATGATGACAGAGAGCTTTGCTCTTCCTTCTGTTTTAACACTTCTAAGGTTTATGAGAAGGCCAAATTCAACCTTTGGCTGTTTATTTTATCTTCCTCACCAGCAACAGGAGAGTATAACCTTTCCAAATGCCTCAGTGATTCATCTTTAATTCATTTTTCCTGTCTGGAACCTGAACATTTTTCAGTGTAAATGCTGTAGTAGTCCATGTTTCATTTTTTAAGAAAATGTTACAGCTCTTCCTCTGCCATTTTGGATGCACAAGAACTCAGCAATTGGCTGACCAGATAATGATTTTTTTCCAAAAGAAAGTCTCATGATATAAAAGAGTATTTATACTTCTAAACAGAACACTACCTCCTGAAAAAACAATGACTAGATTGGTATGTAGGCAGGTATGAGTTATTGTATATGTTCTCATTCTTGGATTGAGTGTCTGGTGCAGATAAGTGTACTTGATTGTTTTCTAATTTACCTACATTATTTATAGTCTTATGTGCAAATAAAATATTCTATAACAATAAAGAAAAATTAATGGGTAAATTATCAGCCTTCCACTATTATATTTTATAGGCTAGGTGCTAGTATTGAGGGCAGAAGTAATTTGGGCACAGATTTAGAGTCAACAGGGGAAGCTTCTATAAGCCCAGGGTCATAGTTCATATACTTCCTTTCCCTCAGGGAAAGCTGTAGAGGAACAAAGAGGCAGGCCAGCCAAGCTGGTCAGAATGGAAGAGCATCACCTGCGCTCTGGGAAGTGGCAAAGGAACAGCGTTCTTTCTGCAGGGGCTGCTAAATCCATGCTGTTACACATGGACTCTAGACATTGTGCTTTGTGCACTGATGTTCTTTAAAAACTCAGCCCAACCAAACTAGATTGAAGCACAGACACATACACAAAAAGAATTTTCAATAATATTTTCTGCCCCCTATGGGAGTTTATGCTGACCTATAAAAGAAAAAGAAAAAGAAAAAACACAACGCCACACACATAACACACATTAGAGAACCTTTTGTAATTGCTTTGTGGTGAGAGACAGCATTAAAAATAGACATTGGAAGCATTTAAATAAAAAATTATCCAGCATTTCACACTGCAGTCAAATTTTGAGTTGACATTTCCTGCAAGGGCAAATGGGAGGGAAAAAAGCCCAAAGCTTTAAGCATATATTTAAAACAGCATGGCCACAGAGAAATGATTGGCAATGGAGCAATCATCATTCTGCAATTTTCACACAATACACTGGACAAAATCACTGCAATTTCATATAAATGTTCCTTTCAGGTGTATTTTTCAGAGTAGGCATTATATTTTATTCTAATGTCCTTTCTTTCCTCTTTGCCTCCAATCTAGTTGCATCCCCGAATTTTCACATAAAAGGAATATATGATAACAATCATTTATTATTTGTTTTAGATTTATCAAGGTTGACTTTATTTGTGTTTAACTAGTATTATTAAGCACATAAATAAAATAAGGAAGTGAAACAAACAGTATGTAAATTATGCCATCTTTTTAAAAGACACAGTTTGGGTTGGCAAAAGTCCTCTGACACATGACCTTCATTACATGAAACACTGACCAGGCACCATCCTTAACAATGAAGTTTTATTTTTAAAAACAAGGACAAACTGTGTCATTAATAAGTTCTTGGCAGGAAGGTCCAGTGGTTTCCTGGTGAGGAAAAAGCTACTCTACTCTGTGTTTCCAAGGTGGTGGCACCTCTACTGTTCAAACCCATGCCTTCCGTTTTATGAGGAAGACTTGCTTATTTGGGGGGAAATTATAAACAATAAGAATAGTCTTTATTACTTATCTGTAGGTCTGTATTTTAGCAATCATCTAATGACTATGTGATCTGCAAGTCTAACTTTCAGTAAACCACATCCCCTTATAGTGGGGAATGTATTAAGCTTTCCTCTTTCCTCTCAGAAAGAGGAATCATCAGAGGTGCAATAGCCCTCCTCAGTTCTCACCCTAACTGTTCTTAAGAAGGGGCCACAGTACCTCTGTTAGTCCTGTACCAAAACAGAACTACACCTCGGACTGCAGGGTTCTAACCACAGTGTGCAAAGATGAACTGAAATTGTCAAATGAGTTCCCTTTGTATGGCCTAATCAACCCTGATGGTACAGTGTGGGAAGGGTATGGATGCAGCAGAGCAACATTCCTTGGCAAAGAGAAAGAATTCAGTCCTCATCAAATCAGTTTAGACTTGCTACCAGTAAGAATGCAGGAAGAACCTCATTTAATACTTGAGGATAGAACTCAACCTTGTTTTAAAGAAAAGAGAGTTTTGTAATTCTCTTTTTACAGATGCTTTGCTGAAGATGCCTGGAATGAGAGAAGTTAGGAAATACGTATCAGCACACTTACAAGCATGCTTGCCAAGGCTGCAGATGCTGAGCCACTGGGACACTCTCCTAATTCTCCACATACAGCTGACCCTAGGGCCATGGGATTCTCAGTGTTAGCGGAACAGCCCCTCTGTGGCACTGGAGACCTCCAAGCATATGGCTGGCCTAAGCTGAGATGGCTTTTGGAATCCTGGGACACTCTAATGAATATATGCATCTTTTTCGAGGCCTTGATGAATATGTGTATCATCTGGCAGGCTGCTAGAATTCTAGCAGTAAGCTTAATGCACACTTCCATTACTAGAGGCACCATGCTGACCTACAGCAATACCAGGAAGAAAAAAAGGCAGCCAAGCTACATCCCCATCCCCTCTGATCCCATTCCTTCCACTCCTAATGAACGAGCTCACATGACAGCGAAATCTCTGAGCTCACAGCTTTAATTATGGGCATGTGCAGAAAGAAACACACATAAGAGAAACAAAGTATGTAGGACCTGATTATATTTGTCTTTAAAGATTTCTAGACATTTGAATAATACACTGCGAATGAGTTAAAACTGAATTCTACTGAGATTAGGCATCACAAGCTATGATCAATATAATCCATTATCAAACATCAATGAGACACTGAAACAAGACATAAGCTCATCTTCCTGTTCATCTTTTTGGCCTGTTTTCCTCCTTCTCAAAGAGGTAAGAGAGTAAGTTATGTAGATATCTGGGGGAACACAGTTCCAGGTGGAAAGGAGCATTAGGTGAGAGGGAGGCTGCACTGTCTTGGGGGACAGCAGAGAGGCTGAGCTGAGCACAATGGTGGGGAAGATGGAAGATGAGAGATATACACCCTTGCAGAGCTGGCTGGGTTTCACTGGGAGGTCAAGGCTCTTTAAAGGGATACTGTATTTCTCTCAGAGAGCCCAGTGAACTGATTCCCAAACAACTGAGTGATGACTGTCAGAAGTGATGTGATGGTTATACCAACTGAGTGATGGTGTCAGAAGACACCAGCTCTAAGTCCTGCTAGGAAAAATTTAGCAAAGGTGTGTTAAGCAGAAGAAGGAGGTTATCTTCCAGGATATCATGGTTTGGTGCATTTGCCCTATGAAGACAGATAAAACTGACCTTAGGTAAATTATTTGTTCTGAAACTGATTTTCCAGATGCAAGTAAAAGGAAGTCAATTAGGAACATCAAACACATACATACAGATTAACAGTTTGGAAATGTAATGAACACAAGCACATACATATGAACTTCTGGGCCACTGTAAAATTTCTTGCATATTCTGAATAGCCATTTCAGGGCATATTTTCTGCATACAGTCACACCGTGGCTCATCTGTCAGATTCAGCCATCTAGAGCCCTTAGCTTCTACACAAAACTCCATCTCAGGAGGACTTGGATGAATCTGTGGCTCAGGGAGCACGTGGTATGTAGTTTCTGTATCATACCAGATCTCATTACACTTTAGAAAAAAGTCTTATGCTGACCACACCCCACCATTCTAGCAGAATACAACATGGTGCCAAATTATTCTTTGCAACCTGTGAAAAGGACACTTCTCCCAGGTCTGACCTCAATTATTTTTAAGGAGAACTTACAAAGATTCTTACAAAGGTTTTGGGATTCCTCAGGTATAAAAGACCGTGTCAGCCTTGGTTTATCATTATAGCCTGTTTCCAACAAGATATGTGTTCTGGTGGTGCCATTAAGCCTTCACCTGGTAGAGAACAATGAAAAGATCTTCCTGAGCAGAGGACATGACCAGTGCAAACCAAAACCAGCCACCTCAGCCACTTTGGACCTTTCCATTTTTAAAATCAAGGGGTGGGATGGGGAGTGAATCATCATATTATTTCTTCTAGTGACATACATGTTTTAACCAGAGACAAATGCACAAGAATAAAGTGAACCTTCAGAATAAATTCCAACCAGAGGATTGCAGATTTTAACCAGATGCTACATGAAAGATACCCACCTTGATATCTGAAAACCACAAATTTGGGGAGAAATTCAAATGGAAGATGTGAATTCGAATTTAAATATACTACTGGCTACCTGTGCACCTTTGGGCAAGTTTTTTTAACATCTCTGAATCTCCTTATTTTTAATAATAAAATAAAATTAGAAATCAATTTTAAAAAATAGTACAAAGATAAAAATATAGTGCTAAGTGAGCCACACGTAGGCAAAGTGCTCCTAAAGTGCAAAATGCTACTCAGACGTGAATTTTTTTAATGTATTTCTAGACTTGACTGGTTGGAAATACAACTTAAGGAACAGGGGTTTTAAAACAATCTGTTTTTACAAAGGTTCTTGGTTCTACTATTTGTTAGAGGATCTAAAACGGTGTAAACCTTTCTCCTTCTACTGTAACTTGTTTGATTCCTGCAACGAATTAGTGGCAAGTAGCAGAAGCAATTGCTGAAACTAAGTTGAGCTTGGCTTCGCAATCATCAATTCCTTTGGTGTATTATTTCATCATGAATTTGAGTAAGAATAATGAAAACTCCTTACAATCAATCCAGCATCAAGAGGGAATGTAAGCTAAGGTGTTAAATATACACAGAACACATTAGAAAGTCTACTGAAATACTCTGAATCTATTTTTTTAAGCAGTTTCTTTTAATTCTGGGTTTATCCTCACGTGAACTTTCAAAGTTACTTGAAAGGATGTAATTTCAATTCATTATGAATTACAAGATGTATCCATCGTTCTCCTACAGCTTACAGCCATCTCTTTATAACCAGAAAGAGGATTTCCTTATGTGAAGCAGAAGCACTTTGGTGAATAATCAAGGCACAAGCAATTTGGACTGGATGCATAGAAAGCAGTTCTCTTGGAGCATCTAGCAAGACAATTCCCCAGGGTCAACAGGCTGCTGATTTAAGAGGGTACTAAAATGTCACTGTCAGCTACAGAGTATGCTGTGTGCTTGGAGTAGGAGCTTTGGTACACAGATAAAGGGAGGCATGGTTAAATAAAACTACAGCACTGGGCAGGACATCACTGTGATCAAGCGTAGCATGGAAGTGAGACACATCACAATAGCTCAACCACCTGAGGAAGACAGACCAGCAGTCTCCCAGCAAAACGCATGCTGCCTGGCCATACTTTGTTAATGCCCACTGTGTTTGTTGAAAATACCAAAATTACTTCTAACATTACAAATAGGACAATTCCTACCACTAAAACCCTGGGCTTCTGCCCTTTGAAGAATCAGAAGACAGGTGGCAACCTAGGACTTGCATTTCCATGAGGTGAGCTTGGCTGAAGCCAGTCATTGCCTTCTTCCAATTATGCATTCTCCAGCCAGCCTCAAGCCCTTTAATCCACCTTGCTCTGTCTGCTCCACTCACCAGCAGATTTGCAGGAATTTGGGTTGTTTTTGTCCAGCTGGAAGAAGTTGGTTGAGAAAGGTTGATTGGATTGACTGATTGACTGGTTATACCAGGGATTGAACTCACGACCTCACATTTGCCAAGCAGGTGCTTGTGCTGATGAGCTAAATCCCCAGTCTGATTATATTTACTTTTAAAAGGCCCAAAATGTATATGCAATCAATTCAGAGAAGCATAGGAGAGCGAGGTAAGCCAAGAAGACCCATAAAAGTTAGATGGGTATGGTTAAGGTAGGTCATGGAAGGGCCAGGTTGATGACTGAATGTTTATCATCTTACTTTCTCCTTTCATATGGAGAATATGAAGCAGACAGCATGTTTCCTTCTTACCCCAAATAAAGCAAATAAGGCTTTTTTGGTTAGAATTCCCATGAAAAACAGCATTCTTAGAGCCTGACAGAAATATCATCTTTGTGGCTTTCAAGTTAGGGAAGCACATCTATATACATCATCTTCCCTCTCCCCTTCAATGACAACTCTAGACTAGGTGAACATTATTGTCTGATATCACAGGCGAGGAGGATGGGGCTTAAGGACCTTTGTCAGAATGGAATTCAGACAGGACTGGACCGGACTTCTGGCAGTGTGACCCTGGCTTCTCCACCCTCAACAATGCCCCATCTTGTCCTGAGAGGAACATGACGCTCCTTCAGCCTTCCCTGCACTGTGGGCACTGAGCTGCCATCAGCAGCAGGTCAGGGACTGAGGTTTCTCACTTACTAGGAGAATCTTTCCCTCAGTGAACCCACCCTCAAAACCTGAGATGGCCAGGACTTCACTCAGTTATGTCTAGAAACATCCCTTATTTGTTCACAAAAGCCCTGCAAATATTTTGGCAAATAAATTCAGAAAGGCGGAAACGCTAATTATTAGGCAGAGACAAATCTGCAGTAATAAAATAAACAACAAAGTGCCTTTTCAGCGCTGTTATTCAATGTGCCTTCCTGTTGCCAGTGCCACGAAAAACACTATGGGAATGGCCTAGAGGAGATGGAAGAGGAAATGACTCCTTTAAAGACCATGTCCTGTGGGCACAGAGTTGCCTTTCAATTTGCTACAACAGATATCAAAAAGGAAGGGTGGGTAGTAGAATTTGCAGGGAATGAAAAATACTTTCAAAAAAATAGTTACTAAGAACACTGTTAAGGCAGGGCATTTACAATTAGTTCTTTAATAATGAACTTTTCTTAAGCTTGGGAAAGATGACTGGAAAGATTTGAAGGAAAAAATAAAGGTTTCCTCAAATGGTCACTAACACCACTGAACCAGTCTGCTGTCAAGACAAAGCCTGTGTTGGGCATTTCACCTGTGGTGTACGTGGTGGAGGTCACACGGGGCCCAGAATCACCAACATCCTGCCCCCCGAAGGGGTGTGCCTCTGTGCACTCTGCCTGCCCCCATCCCAGCTTTTTCTATCCTGCCCACAAGTGCTCTGTGTGCTAGCAGCAGCCCCAAGGTAAGGTCTGCACGTTTCAGCAGCTGTCCCTTCAAACTTCCCAAGTATCAGCAGTGCAGTCACATTCAGTGCCCAGATTTCAGAACCAGCCACACGAGATCTTAGACAAAGAAATCACGTAAGAGAGTTCCTGCTTTATTTTCTCATCTTTAACAGACAGAACAGCCTTGCCTGCTTGCCCCATTTCCTTAGGACCATTACAAAGCAACTACAAAAGTCTAATTGAAGTTCTTTCTTCAACTCAGCCATGGTTTCTACACAGCTTTCCTGTGTATTAGCACCACATTCTTCCTCCTCATTTGGATTAAAAGTGAAGAATAAAAACCATGAATTCAGTGACAAGCTAAGAGGCAAAGGACTTACAGACCCACTTGAACAGGGCGGCTTCCACTTTTCAAACAAATCACACACTTTCATGTGCCTGAATTCAAACCATTCTCACAGATCACCAAGCTACTGCACTCTGGTTTATGGTGCAACTCTCTTTCACAAGCAGTACTGCTGGCATCATCTTCCATTTCAAATTCCAAATTGGCTTGTTTACCCTGACAGACTGCTGGGGCACATACTCCTGGCAAATGCAGACAAGCTGGCAGCTCACTAAGGCTTCCAGAGTGGACCTGGCCAGGCACTGCAGGAACCACTGTTCTCACTGCCTGCAGAGGTGACAACCCGTTGGCGTGGTGGGAACAAGCATCGGTCTGTCCAGGGGGCCCTCCCCTGCCATGCTGAGGGCTGTGGCATCACACGTTGTACCGAAGGTGGTTCTGCCTCCCTTAAAGCAGTCTGGACTGGGCCTGGGGGTAGCTGACCTTCCAAGCTGCTCTTTGTTAAGGAAAAAGAAAAGGCGCCCGAGCCTTCAAAGTCCAACTCAGAGCCAGCGGTAAATATTGAGCCACAAAACGCACTGTTATATTAGCTAGGATGCCATTCCAGACACACGTTCCATTGAGAAGTATCTTAACGTGTAGCGTGAAGAACAGTGAGTGGCAACAGGCACCCAGCCCCATTGAGCAGAACGCAAGCTAAGTGACATCATCCTCACATGCTTTGTTAGGCACGAGTACCAAGTGCACAGTGCTCACACGCTGTGAATGAGAAGGCATGAGTCACAGGGCCACACCCCCGCTCGCTGGCTCCGGCTCACAGCGAAGGACATCACTTACTGCACTGGGAGGGTGACTGATAGCTCCCCAGGGCTTCCCAGAAAGGACATACAAGCCCCACAGAGATGGGTGAATGAAAGCACGACACTCCAAATAAACACCATAAAACCACTTAATACGTAGAAATAATGAATAGTCTCTTATCAAAAATTCTGCATACTTCATAGTGTCTTGCTTCTCCTAAACCACAAACACATCCCTGGCACTACGGTGGGTTGGGAATTCAGTTAGTGGCCTGTGTTGGTTTGACCCTACCCTCTACAGATCCCTTAACTTGCCAGAGCTTTCTAAATCATCTCCCAGCCAACCTGAATGAAAATGGTCATTTTTTTTCTATCTTTTCAATCCACTTCGTGCTGGCCTTTGGAATTTATCTTCCATCTCTACTGTAATTCCACAAAGCAAGAGCTGGCTGAAGATGGTCAGATCCATGGGCCTGTGTTCATTCTTCTCCTACTCGCCTGCTTTGCAGGTCTATCACACCAGTAGCAACCTACCTTTCCAGTCAAGTGTTTCACCTAAGCACCAAGCCAGTACTCCAAATGTACACCGCACACTGACAGCCCCTGGCACCCTCTATCCACCTCATCGGCCTCTCATCTACCTCCCCACGTCTCCAAAGCTGGTCTCTCTCTTGTTCTATCTGTCAAGAGTTGATGTGTCTCATTCACAAGTCAGCTCTGCCACACTAGACAGCCTGGCTCCTCTCTGCCCCTACCTCCCTCAACTCCAGTTAATTATTACCTATTATTTGACCGCCTGTGTGTCCATCTTTCATTGTTTCTTTTCTCTCTATCTCCTTTCCCACTGCCTTGGATCTTTCTTTCCTATTTGAACCACAGCAACAGCATCTATAATCATCTTCTTGCAGCATTCTCCACACTGATACAGGGTGATTTCCAGTGAGCATGAATCCAGCTGCATCATCACCTGCCGGAAATAATTCCGTAACTCCCTACGGCCTGTAAGTCAGAGTATTTCTGATTGCAAGCCTGCAGGATTTCCTAGTCCCTTTACTGCTCTAGCTCTTTCATCTTAGTCACATGGGCTTCCTCTCTGTTCCCCAAAACTGGCAAGCCCATGAAGACCTTCACACTTTTTCTCCCCAAGGTTCTCTTTGCCTCACATGTCCTTTGTCCTAGGGAAACACCAGCACACATCCCTGTGCCCCAACTCAAATATTTCCTTTCCTCTCCTGCCCTCCCATCTCCCCTTCATGACCCCAGACACTATCACTCCTGTTTTTTTCCTCCTAAAGTATCCTGGGCATCTCTACCCCAAGTCTATCTCACCCAGGGTTCCTGAGTTCCCTGCCAACCACAACTCCTTTCCCCAGCTCCTACTGAGGACCTGGCAGCGTGTAAATACACACTCAGTAAATGTTTACTGGAGGAGGAAGAAGAGATGTCACCCTCTCCTAGGCCTTCACACACACGTGTAATTTCACAGTCATTCTTTCTGTACAAAGCTATATTTACAAATCTACACATACATATTTATTTTATCAAGCAAGGTAATTGCTAAGTTAGAGAAAAAGAGTCCAGCCAAGCTGTACACTGGCTGGAAACCAGAGAGGTAAAGACTGAGAAAGCCAGGTTTTCAGATAACGTTCTCTGAAAAGAGGTAATGGGGAGCATGATTATGTTCAAAATACATCATACACACTGAACTCCTCCTCCAAAAAATGTGGTAAATGGGAAGATGAGAGGGTAATGGGAGGGGAAATAATTAAAATATGTTACGTGCACATACAAAGTTACCAAAATGAAATCCATTAATCTATATAACAATATGCACTGATAAAAAACGTGACGAAAAGAGAAAAGGATGCCTATCACGTAGGACATATCTCATCCCGCCAAGGAATTTAAAATGTTCATTCATAAAGTTTCCTAATATGTCTAATTTTCTCAATATTGCAAGTAGTTCGACTGGGGCGGTTGGGCAGTGGGTGGGGGATGGTGTTTGTGGGTTCCTAGAAAGGACTGCTGGATTATCCTCTGAAGTGACTCTTGTTCTTACTGAAAGCACTAAAAAAGACCCAAATTCAGTGGCACAGATCTATGACACGGAGACTGTCTCTACATTACCTAATTACTCTGCATTCCTTCCTACCTCCAAGCTTCTGTTATGCATCTCTGCTCCAGTAACTGTGTCCCCACCTGATCTCTCCAGTCGGCTTCCAACCAGGTCCTGTTTGGGGGGTGCTTACATACAGGCCTATTCTGGGGATGATTACAAATGTCAGTAGCCCCATACTGCGCACAGTTTACTTTGCCTACTTTTAATTGTTGTTGCTTTACTTCTGTTGCTATAGAGACCCTTTTCTCTCAGTTCCATTATTTTTTAACTTTGTGCAATATATACCCCAATACCAACTGAGTCAGCACCTCTTTTTTCAATGTACTGTTTCAGAGCGAGGTGCCTTGGGTGGGGTGGGTGGGGCTTAAATGGTTTATTCTCCAGAATTTTGGGTTTAAAAAAAAAAGCTGGGGATTTAGCTCAGTGGCTCAAACACTTGCCTGGCAAGTGTCATGAGTTCGATTCCTGGTTCCAAAAAAAAGAAAATCAGCAAAGATTCCTGTTCTTATGAATAAACAGAGCAGGTGCCAAAGTCAATAGGATATGGAAAAGGAGATTTTGCAGATTATTTATAATGGGGATCAACTGCTGACACAGAATCAGGAGTTCATACTTGATCTAAAAAAAAAAAAAAACATGAAAGGGGAAATGACCAAATTTCCAAATGTGGGGTGGGGTGAGGGCAGGGCTCGCATGCCTGCACCCAAGACAGAACATGTAGAGAAGAAACCTCCATTCTGCTCCACTTGTGCTGCAAACAATTCTGTGCACTTGCTGTGCGACTGAGCGCTGCATCCACATCATCAGATTCTGCTTTGCCTGCCTGCATTCAGGGTCCCACACACAAGCCCTTCAGCGAAACAAGAGGAAAGGGACGGGAGTGCGACTGTGCAGAAGGAGAATGACAAGGCAACCCAGGATCAGTGTGCTCTGCCTGCCGAGACCCTGGGTCCTTGGGAGGGTCCACAGGGTGCACTGTGCCTGGCTTCACCCCTGGCAGGGCCCTGTGTCAGCAACACGGCTTAAAGGGTCGGTCCTTCATCCTTGCACACCAGTGTGCATTTACATTCCTTTTCCATTTCGTTTCATGGGTTATTTCATCCAAAAGGACAGGAAATTTGTCAGCCCAAAGGCAGAACTGGGCTGGAGCTATGTTCCTGTGTGGCCCTTGGAGCCTATTACTATACTAACTTCTTAGTTTCTGGCCAGAAAGTAAGGACATGAGATCTATGATCTCAAAGGCACGTTACGAAGTTTACAATGAAACAGTGAATGTAAGTAGTACTGACAGGGCCTAGTGCAAGACAAATAGTTAGTATGTATTGTGGTGCCTTATAGTATCATTTATACTACTGGATAGATTTTTCAGATTCTTATTTTAGTCAGTGTCAGTGTAAAATTCTATTTCAAAAATCATTTAAAAGGAAGGCAAACCAAGGAGGTCCTTCTCTTCACCAAGAACTCACCAGTCTTCCTGGAAGTTCAAATGGATTACTAGTGCTTATCTATGCCATATCCTAGGAACCTTGATCAACTATTTAAAAAATAAACCTATGATATGCTCACCCATATGTCACAGATGCAGGCAAGCCTGGTAGAACACAGAATGGCTACTCCTGTGTGTCCTATTACTCCATTAAACTTCAATTTAATATATTTGTGAAATTACTACAAAAAAAAAACCAAAGGCACTATTTCATCAGAAAAAGCAATTATCTAATACCCACCCTGTCCTATTTCTAAGAATTTTCCACTATTACATAAACCACCTAAATGAATTTTGGAGCACCAGCAGGCAAGAGGACAGAGTGTGCTAAAATCTGTTAACATGATAATGATAAGCCACTGCTATAGGGAAAAAATAAGGATGTGTACCTTCCTATAATTATTTTTGAACCTACACGAATGTCTATTTTTACCCTGTAATCCAGATAAGAGTCATATAGATCACTTATCTTCCTTATACCCTGTGTACTTTTTATAATTCTGACACGCAGACTGATAGGTACATAGTATAGAAGATTATGAAGTTAACTGCTGGAAAAGTACTCAGTTTCATCTGTTTTTTTCTTCACTTTTAGCCCAGAGATTAATGTGCTTAAAAGACTACTAAAGATGCAACGGCTAATGAACAGTGTCTGATGAGAAATAAAAATTGAGTATCTTTGAAGTCAGACAATTCCCACAATTACTTAGGAATTAAAGGTTATATTAATGTTCAAATCATAATTCTGGAAATACGTTATATTGGAATTATCTGGGAATGCTGAACAGAAATGGAAGAAACATTCATCGTGGTGCAAGACCAAACACAGGTTACGCAGGGTAAGTGGCAATGATGTGCACACTGGGAGTTTTCTGTTCGTTGACTGCTTCAAGTTTGCTTTGTTTGCACTCTTTAAGATGCCTCCGAAGCCCGAAAAAAGCAAGATGTGCGAATGTCCTATTTTCACAGCCCTGGATTGCTTTTCTCATCATTAACAAATATGTGAATGCTTTTAAGGAGATGAGGCAAGGGCAAGCACAGTTTGCCATGCATACAATAGCCAGGCTCGCTGGAGTGGTGCGCCTGGCACGGCAACAGGGAACAAGGTGCCGACCACAGAATCTACAACGTGGCTTCTCGCTAGAGATGTAAGCTAAGTCTTTACTCCCAGCTCCCCAGAGAGTCATGCTCCAGGCCTGCATTTTGATTTTGCTTGATATACCTATTAAACTAGATCACGATCTCATCCTTTTTTCTCTTTGCTCTCTGTGAAATGACAACTGTTTTGCAGGAAAACATAAAACATGCCTATCAGATGGAAATAATACTGTAATTAAACATGAAGAAACAAATATGACTACTCACAGCAAGAACACAAATGCCATCACGGGTAATGTTAATCTATTAACACATCTGGAGGCGGAGATGATGAGCTGTAACCTCCTAACAGAGCCCACTACACATGGACAAAAATGCGGTTAGGAGCACGCTAAACAAAAGCCCTCCGCCCATCTGCAATCCATGGCACGCATGGCTGTAAGGTGAGAAGCAAGACGAGGGCCAGTCAAGTGGAAGTATCTGCTGCTATGTCGTGCTTGTATTATGTGCGGGAGAACATTTTGACTTAGTTCTTATATCTCATATATACTTAGGGTTAGGGTTAGGGTTAGGGTTAGGGTTAGGGTTAGGGTTAGGGTTAGGGTTAGGGTTAGAGCAATATGTGTATGTGTATGATAAAGCCAGCCCAAAGATGGACGAAAATAACAAGGTAGAGCTGAATTCCTGGAACAAAGTTTACCTCAGGACTTTGTTTCGTTAAGTATTTGTTGAATGAATAAATGATCTAAACATCTTTATATTTGCTCGATTCTTTGGCACAGGCAGTGCCAGCTTTTCACTGGAAGGCATTCCTGGCTTACATAGTCGTTTCATTCTGTGAATGGGGTGGGCAGAGGTTCTGATCTACAGATACAGTTTACATTAATTACCCTGCAGTAATCCCTGCATCTGAGGCACTGCGGGTGTCTAGATCCTCGATCCTGTAACTTTGGACTCTGCTTGTCTGTACAAAAGGCAAGAGCACCCCTAGCTCCGAGCAGGGGAAATGAGTATGTCACATGCAAATAACTGATGTACTGCCTAAAGGAGGACTGTGGGATTTACAAATATACACATGTACATTAACATACACAGTTTCCCAAAAGTAAAGGAAGATGTAGGGCTGTGTTTGCGTTGTGTGTATAAACTATTGTAACTATAAATTAAAGAATGATTAGGTAGATTTGCTCAACCTTTTAACTAAGGCAAGTACGATTTTTTCAGGAATAAGGAAAAATATTAATGATACTGGTATTTTACAAGTAGTATTTCACAATTTACAAGTAGCAGAAGGTAACACCTATGAGACTGCTGTGTAACAAAAACTCTTAAGGAGGCTAGGCTTACTCCCAACTTTAGAAACAGAGACTAAATCTTTCAATACAATCACAGCAGGAGAGACTAGGTACAGAACAACTGCCTATCAAGACTAAGGAAACTTTTTTATTTGATTACATTAAAATTACTTGTATGATACATGATAAATTTACATTCACTAGTACTTTCTAAATGGATCTCTTCGGCAGGTAACTAAAAATTACTCCAGGAATAGTCTGCGTATTAATTACGCTTGGTTATGTTTTCATTACTTAATTTTATAAAAATAGTAATATGAAATAAATATAAACTATTGAAACAGAATCTCACAGCAGCAATTTTTAAGCATATTTCCCTGTGTAGTTAAAGGGGCATTTTGACTAGAGTGGAAGCAGAGGCATTAGTAGCACCCAGACGGACCCCTCTTCCCAGCTCCCTCTGTCACTGAGCCCACGTTCCCTCTCACTGGCTTCCACTTGACCACTACCACCTCCTGCACCACGGGAAACTAGGCAGGGCACACTGGGCCAGGCCAGGGAGGGACGCTCACACCCATTAGAGCTCGAGTGGGTAAAAAACCCAAACATGGAATTGGCTGGACAGTCTTCATCCCTGCTGGCACCAGCATCCTGCTACCTCAGGCCCTTCTCTTTACCAAACATGGAATGGTCTGTTGTGAAATTCAGTTACTTTCAACAGGCGTCTAGCACGTGACCTGCATCTCTCAGTTTTGTGTGATCGGGAATGCGCAACTCCCTGAAACACCAATTTAACACTATTACACTTCTTATTTACATCTGTGTTTCAACCGCGGGGATCCGAACCATATATATTAGCACACACTCTATTCCAACCTAAAGGGCCAGCGAGCACAAGAGGGGCAGAAGGAAGGAGGAAAGGGTCGAGAGAGGAAGGGGGAGGGCTACCTAAATTTCTGCCCTGAATACTGATGCCTGTTAATACTGAAAGGAAAGATCTTCATACTCCTTAAAAGGCCATTTTCTTTTCTTCTGTTTAACTTAATGAAAAAAAAAAAAAACAATTTATAGGTAAAACATGTTGAGATGGCAATAAATGCTTTTTTTCTCTCCAGTTCTGAATTGAGGTTACATGTTTCACATAGCATTAAGCTTCCTTTTATTTCCTTACAAACTTCCCCAAAGCTTTTTTAAACAGAGCTGTCATCTCTGTTTGTTCCAGTCTCTGATTTACAAAGACTCCATGGATGAGAGCAAGTACCAAGTAGGAAAGTTACTGCAGCATTTCCATTACAAACCAGCTTTTGCATCTACTCTTCCTGCTTTCCACAGCAATAGCTTCTGCTCCGCCTGGCCTGACAAATGGCAACAGAGGAGGAATGTAAGTTCAAGGGGGAATGGAAGGTTTTCAGTTCTGGCCCAATCATCGGACTGAATTGCTAAACACAGCAGTAGTGTGGATTCTCAGTCCAGAGATAAGACCTTGGCCATATACCCTGAGGGAGCTTCCCAACACAAAACACAGGTTGACCCAGCTGGGTACCATTGCTGGATATCTGCAGTTAGGGAGAGACTGAAGGCTGGGTTCTTTACCCCCTCAGCCATCTGGGATGACCAAGCCACAACCTTCATCTCACTGCCAGAGGAGGGCTCAGTGTCCACTTCTTACTATTCCATCATCGCCTGGGTCAGGCTCCTGCTCTCAGTGCACTGCTGACACAGCTCTCTGAGGACTGTCCGAAGACCCACCCACAGCTTTCTCTCAGTCCTTACCTGCCTCCACAGTCCCTGGCACATGAGTTGCTTCCTTCTCCTGGGGACTGTGCCTTGTGCTCCATCTGCCTCTCCTGTCATGCCTCTTTTCTCCCTAGGCTTTGCAGTTTCCTGTGAATGAACGCCCCGTGCAATTCTTCCCCAGAACCTACGCCAAGTCCGGCGTTTTCCTCTAGCACCAGCCCCTTGTGCACCAGGTTGGACATTCTCTGGGCTGCAGCTACCACCTACATGTAAGTCACACCCAAGCTTCCTGCTTCTTCAGCCCACGCCTTCAAACCTTCAAAACCTGCTTTGTAAAAGCCTAGGGAACCTAAGTCAGTTTACTCTTCTTGGCCTCTTCCTGCCTTTCCCATTTCTGTTAAGACTCTTCCCACATCTAGCCTTCAGGCCCCGCCATCAGCTCTAAGTATCTACCTTCCTGGATCAGTTTTGCTCCACACATTACCCACAGTAGCACAGCCCCCCTGTTCCCCATGCTTATGTCACCTGTGTGGGCACCAACAGCCTGACCTAAGTGCAAACCCCTAAGGTTCTCTAGTCCCATTTGAACACTTGTCACTACTATTCCACATCACAACTGTGATGCTCCACAGTCCTGATGAAAAACAAAATGAAATCCAGAACCTAAAAGCTAATGCATATACATCCGTATAGCACATTTAGCAAAGTTATCCTATTCTGTGATGGATTTTGTTTATTTTGCTTTATCTACAGAAGGTGGAGGTGAAATATAATTCATTTTAAAATGTCATTAAATCAGTACCACATGTTGACCAATTTATGTTTGGCTAGCCAGTGTGAACTAAAAAAAATCAAAGTTAATAAGCCATTATTAGTATAAAGCCTGAAAATATGATTTTAAAAAACTCCTGTCTGTCATTACACAATCTTTAAAGTAAAGGAGTAACAGTGGCCTTTTAATCTAAAGACGTCATTGACTCTAAGCCCTGGTGACCACAGACCCAGTGATAAAAGGTCCAAAGCTCAAGAAAAGTAGCTCATTTTGGTGTTCATTTCTTTGCAGATATGGATAGATAATGTATAACAGCATTTTTTTCAAGGAAACCAAGATTTTTGTGTACATTTATAAATATACATACATTCATGTATTTGGGGGGAGAAAGGAGTACCTTCAAGCTAGCACCAGCCACCAAGCATACAGAGAAGACCAGGACCAGCCATGCAGGGTGAAGAATAACTACATGTACCTACCTTACAGCTATTCTGGATCTTAAAAAAAGAAAAGCTCTTGTTGGTTCAACAAGCCACTTGTGAGCTAGCAAAATCACAAGTCTCTGTGCTCGATTTAGTAAAGAATTTAGTGATAAAACTCCTTAAATAAATACATGGACATTTGTAACTTATCCTTTATATCAGAAAGGGTAGAAAAACAATGAAAGGTGCCTTCATGCAAATTTTTTCAAGTGAGGCTAACATTCTGTTCTTGCCCATTTAACACAAGCCATAAAATACCTCCATGCAAGGCTAGCAAGGCTCCCCAGAAAGCAGAATCCATCTTTGCCAGTAGCACAGCTCAGAGAGATCTCGAAGCAGGGAGAACAAAATTACTCAGAGGTGAGGGTTTCCACTAGCTTTACTTTCTAAGGCTCACATAGCTGGCTCTCTGCCTGGCTTCTGTGACAGTCAATGCTCTAGGCAGGCTCCTTGGATACTAACGCCTCCAATGCCACCAGGCACCTGGACAAGAGGAGGCACAAGATCTATAGATGAGGGAACAATATTCAAGTAAGTTCCAAAATAAACAGTGCACAGTTTCAGATTACCTACTTCTGCATCTAGTGATGAAGTTTCACACTCTGTCCTGCTCACTGAGATACGAACTGTTCCTTTGTCCAGTGTACCCATGCTGCGAACACTACTCACCCAATAATCACTTTTAGCTTTTCAGACTGCTGTGGTGTTTTGGATTCAAGAAATGTTTATCTTAAGCAGGGCATGGTGGCACACGCCTGTAATGCCAACACTTGGGAGGCTAAGGCAGGAGGATGGCTTTGGGCTTGGGGCCAGCCTGGGCCATGTAAGTGAGATTCTCTCTTTAAAAAATAAAAATAAAATAGAGGACGAGGAGAAATGCTTGTTTTAGTTGATAGCAGCTCCAAAGTGTAAAAGCAGTGAGCAGAGGAGGCACCAGAGAATGAATCACGGCAGAACAGATCAACTCTGGTACCACACACAAACACAAGAGCACACAGGAAAAGAACACAGAGCGAGTTTGGCACTCTCCATGGTTTCCAACGTTCATGCCCTTTGGAGAGGGAGGGATTTATATCTGGCCCTTTCCACGCAGGGTTATTTTAGGATGGATGTGCCCCCCACTTGAGTTCATCAATCTGCCTAAACAACAAACTCTACTCATTGCAGTCCGTGGTGGACAGAATGATGGACCTACAAGATACCTCTAAGTCTTACTCCCAAAACCTTATGAGTACACTACTTCACATAGCAAGGGGACCTACAGGTGCAGGTGAAATGAGAGTTGCTCCTCACTTGATTTTAAAATTGAGAGATGATCCTGGATTGTTAGGATGAGCCCAATGTGATCTCATTTAAAAGTAAATGAAAAAATAAAAAAGAGGTCAGGGTGATGCATGGAGAAGGCACTGACCTGTGCTCATGGCTGAGAAAGTGGAGAAAGAGATCACAAGCCAAGGAGCATCTCTGGATACTGGGATAAGAAAACTGACTTCCGCCAGAGCCTGCAGGAAGAAATGCAACTCCACTGATGCCTTTGTGCTGGCCTGTCTGGCCCTGCCCCCGGTTAGTGACTTCCAAAAGTTCTGCGCTGCTTAAAACCACTAAGTTTGTAGTAACTTCTCATAACACCAACAAGAAACTTCTAACTGCTTTTCCAAGTCTGGTTCTCGTTTTCCTTTCAGCCATAGGGGAAGCAAGAGATGGCAAGTGCTTGAAAGTGACTAAGAGTTGGGTGAGATAGCTTTTAAGTAGCTTAGCAATTCTTATTCAGTCAAGGGTCATCAAAGATTTACTCTGTATTAGGTACCACTTAAGATGCTGAGAATAAAATCAGATTAAGACACAGATCTCTACCCTTGCATAGGGTACTGTAAAGAAGCATATGCAGTCATTCTTTAGTATCTGGGAGTAATCAGGACAACTTTCCTCTATACCAAAATCTGAGGCTGTTCAAGTCCCTCATATAAAATGGTGCAGTATTTACATATAACCTATGCACATCCTCCAACATACTACAGTGGTTTCTAGATTAATTACAATGCCCAACATAAGGTAAATGTTGTACTGAACTATTTAGGGAATAATGACAAGGAAAAGTCTGTATGTATTCAGTACAGACAAATTTTTTAATGATTACTTTCAGTCTGCAGTTAAACCTAAAGTTGCGAATCCGTGGATGTAAGGACCTGACTGTATAAACTTTAAGCCACTGTATGAAAAGTTGAAATGCAGTTCAATGGGGACACAAACCCAATGTCTGACTCATGATAATCATGGGAAGAATATCATACCTGATAAATTCTGCTTCATATTTAGTTACAACTAGTTGGTAAAATAAAGTTGGGCAGTGGTTAAAAAACTAAAACTTCGAACATAATAAAACCAGATCATCATAGTCAAGACGGTTACTCATGATATCTTGTCACTCTCTACTGACTGCTATGGCTGAGGAAACTAACAAATTATCAGTTGTATTTATTAGTCACATTATAGTGATGGACAAAATAACTCAATCACAAGTAATTCTCTAGAAATTTCAGACAGTAACTTCACAGTTTTATATAGTGGCTATAAAAAATACAAAAACTGAGTTCTTAAAATGTAAACTAAATATCACTATCTTGCACTGAAAATGAATACAAACTTAGAAAATCTAACTTTCAAAATGGTGGCATACACACACAGTGTAATGTTTTCATACTTTGCATTGTAGGCACAGAATTAAAAGACATTCTCTCTACTGAACTTTGAAATAGGTTGGTTACTGAGCTGGAAGAATGGCCCAGCTGGAAACAGCACCCAGGGCTGAGAGCACAGCTCAATGATAGCGTACCTGCCTAGAACATAGAAGACTCTAGATTCGATCCCCAGTACCACAAGAAGCCCAGAGCTTCTTAGTGAAACAGAGTGTTTTGAACATTTTTTCCATACCTTTCAGCCATGGTGACATCAACTTTTACTGCTCTTCTCACTCCCCACTTCCACACCTAGCACAAGAACTGCCTCTTTGATAAAACTGCCTTGAGGGTCCCATCTCCTAGGAACACTACTCTGAACCTGACAGCCACTCCCTGTGCCAATCATCTGGCCCAGTGCACACTGGAGAACTTTTCTGTTGGATTGAACTACTCATTTATACTCCCTCTACTCAGCGGAAAATACCACAGAAGCCAGTACCAGATTCCAAAATTCCTTGCATCACAACTATTGTTTTCTTTTCTAAAC